>CAIGRP010100219.1:0-11026 GCA_903798385.1 Fraxinus cuspidata | reverse complement strand
CAGCCAAAATGTTAACTCTAGTCAGGCCCAAAGCATGATCATGGTACCATAGGTTCCCCGGATGCTGAAAATTGTCGTAGTGATACTTTTTCTTCGACCATGTAGGTCCCCGCTCTTTGAATTTGGCAGTGAACCACGAGGTTGAGAGTCCATCGCTTTCAGGTTCATCTATGCCTCCGTGGAGGTGCACAACTGTAGGGATGCCTTTCTTCTTGGACGGTATGGCAGTTGGAATAGTTGGATCCCAGGGCAATATGTGCTTCGAGGGAAGATAATTTCTCCATGTTATATAAGTCTGAATTCCGTGAAGGGCTTCAATTGTAGGACCAGGAATTGTTGCAGTATCCTTTGATAAACCAAATGCAAATACTGGAGTTGGAGGAAGATCTCTATGAAATTTCTGTAAAGCAAGAAAAAACAACAAATCTTAGCCATATATCAAGAAATTTCTTTTGCTTAACATTGTCGTGAACTCTGTCTAGCGATGACTTTCTTACGACTGTTATATGTGCATAATAAATAATAAAAGCTTTTGGAATTGTTTGAGACAGTGCTACCTTTAGTCAATTAACTAATGATTTCAAATAAATGTGCTCTGAAATTCCAATGAAATACAAACATGTAATGTAGCCCTTGTTTGGCATCCATTCTCTTATAAATTTTTTTTCTCTTTTTTCAATTCAACCACACATTTTACAAATAAAATAATATTACACACAAATCTAAAACTTTTCGTCACTTTTCCACCGCACATTCTCCCATCAAGCACTATTCCAAAATTTGTATTCCCATTAAAATGGGTGCCAAACACATACGTGATAAAATTTAAGGATGTTATCCATTTGAATGTTTGAATAAGTCTTCAAACCACCTAAAAACTAGTGATGCTGACACGTATTCCAAAGTAGAGATAATTTTTGTGGAAAGTCATAGCAATCATGTTACATAGACATAGTGATTGACATAATGCCTCATGAAAATTTATCATTGGATTGTTTAAATGAAAATCATTTTTTTCAACCAATAATATCTTGCCAACACCTATTATTTCATAGTTTTTGGGCAAAGTAGTATTATTCAAGTCATAGTAATAAGACAACATTTTCTCTAGTGTGTTAGTAGAATCCTATGTGGGACAACAATATTAAGAGATTAGAGTTCAATATCTCATATCTTAATTACCAATATGACATCCTTTTTGCTCATAGCCTCGTGGAGTATAATGTACAAATATGCCTTATGATAATACAGAAAAGTAACAGCTAAAGATGGGGAGATTGCACTAACAGTGAAACCAAAACTTTCGTCCCAATTTTATCCGATGTCCCCAAAAGGGACCATACCAAAAGATCATAAGAGATGGAAAAGCTCGTAAACTAGATTCATTTCACGTTGGAATCTAATACCTATACCATAAGCTCGTATGTAGTCTTTGTGATAGCTTATAAGTTGTGCCAAATTACTTGTATCGTGTATGTCTCTCACGCAAAGAAGGTATATGAGAATTTGATATTGGATATATGCTTAAAATTGATTAAATAGCGAAGGGTCATTTTCAGGGACAACTAAAAGGAAATTCTCATTGACAAAACTAGCTACATGTGTAATGAATCCGGTGTAGACATTATAGTGTGGAATGTACAAATATAAAATTCTTAGTCATTGTAAAAGACTAAAAAACTAATGCAAAAGAGAGAATCCTGTAAGGCTTTCCGTTCACATATTCTTAATCCTTTCAAAAGTTATTTTTTTAATTATTATTTTAAGATTATCCAAACCCGATTTAAGGGTCCCTTGGCCTCATCTTCTTCGCTGGAACTATGTAAAAGCAGCTTTACCTGAAAATTATAATAATTGTGTAATTTTTCTATAGTTAATGTTTGGGTTGTGATGCCAAAAATCAAAACAATTTGGGCTGCGATGATAAACTGGGCTAAGCCCACTATCGGTATTATATTTCCATTGCCTGATAATTCAATGAAGAAGCCCAATTGCCCAAACCTAATATAAGACCTATCTCGCGCTTTAAAAGAGCGACTTTAGTCGCCTTGGGTGTTTGAGATTGCTAGCTGCTCTGAATCGTTGATTTCATCAGAGATCTACGGTGATGGTTGAGTTATATATAGCGGTGCCAAGGTTTGCCCTAATAAGATTTACAACATCTTATTTTCTTTTGGGGTTCTAGAATCCTCTATGTAGTTTTGCTCTCGTTTTCATCTTCTCCGTGTCAATCTTCAACTTCTGGTTGTTTTGATCTTTTCAATTCCTTTTCGTTCTGAGTCTTTGTGATTTGATCTATGAGAAGAAAGTGTTGGTTTCAGGTTTGGGAACTTCTGGTTCATAGAAGTAGCTTGGACTGGTCTTTGAAGGTTTAGGGTTGGTTCTTTTGATTTGTACATAAAGGTAAAACGTGTCTGAGCCCAAGATCGATGAGTCCCTGATGCTATTGATCTGTTTTTTTCTTTTTTATATTCTGATTGTAAATCTAAGATACAGTGTATGACCTTTGGGTTATCTTGGATTTCTTTGTGTAATAGTAGTATCAGAGCCATCAGAGGCTGTTAGTGTTCCTTCATCTGTGGTCTGATTGTGAAAGTCAATTTTCTCAACTAGATATGTTGAGATCTCTTTCTTGGTTTGGAACTCTAGATCTGTTCGATTACAGATCTAACATTCTGATTTATTTTCTTTGGTGAAAATTGATCTAATATTTGATCTCTGGTGATTTTTAGTTTGCATCTTGGTGTTCGATCTCAATGTTCGTGGTTTTCTTGGTTGACCTAAGATCTCTGGGATTTTGACTTGAGGTTTTTGGTTTCTGGTGGTCAATATGAAAGACCACCATTCTGGTTTGCGATGTTTTATTTTTCAGTCCTATATACAAAATACTTTGTTTTATCTTTGCAAAAAAAAATATCCTTCCATGCTTCCCGTTCTTGCATTCAAATTGAGCCTTGACTTGAGGACTTGATCTTCATGGAATCTTGATGAATTTGAAAATCTGGAACTTCGTGAATATTATATTGTTATCACTTGTTGTTATTGCACTTTGTGTTCTTGTTATTATTTCCTTTTGTTTTTTGAAATTCCTTAATACTAAATACCATATGTGATTTTGTGTGTTGTCAAACACTATTTGATATCTAGTGTGTCTGTTGAACACCATACTTCAAATAATTTTCTTGTGTTGCGTCAAAACTCCAAATGACATCTACCACGTTTGAACTTAGGTTTTTTAATGGAAAATGAGATTTCCCCATTTGACAGTAAAAAATGAGAAGAATCTTTATTCAAAAGAAAGTTTCAAAAGCTATAACTATTGATTTTCCTGTATCTATGTCTGTTATCAAAGGACTAAATCTGATAAACTTGCCTATACTTCCATTATTCTGCATTTGTCTAATCAAGTTTTGAAAAAAGTTGGGAAACTTGATAATGCTAAGATTCTGTGACATAAACTAAAAGAACTTTATTTAGTCAAGTCTTCACCAAATAAACTATATCTTCTAAAAAGATTTTTTTAGCTTCAAGATAGACATGTCCACAGACCTAGATCATAATCTTGAAAACTTTAGTAAATTGGTACAAGATATTACTAGTGCAGGAGACAATGTATATAAGGAGTACAAGATAGTTATACTCCTCAACTCCATACTTGAGACATATAAAGATATTAGAGCTGCTATTAAATATGACAGAGATACCTAGACCCCTGAGATTGTTTTCAATTCTTTGAGAAGCAAAGAATTAGAACTTAAGACCGAAAGGCATAGAAGAGAATCCGAGAGTCTGTTTATAAGAGAGAGGCCACTTAACATGCAAAGTTATAATCAGGATAATCAGTGTTATCAAGAGAACAATAATAATAACAAGAAGAGAGTGGAAGGAAAAACATAGGTCAAAGTTTAGGACTGGAAATAGAAAATGTAATGGATGTGGAAAAACTTGATATTTAATCAAAGACTGCTATAAGAAAAAGAATAAACAGAGAGATAAGAAGGTGGATAAGGGAAATATAGTTGAGACCCTGGAAGTTAAAATTGTGGATTTCTATGTTGTTACAGAGTCCATTACTGATCAAAGTAGTGTAAATTTCTCTGAGAATAAAGATAAGAATCAAGAGTAGATTTTGGATTCTGGTTTCACATTTCACATGACCTTTAGAAAATCTTGATTACAGAACTACAAAGTTATGAATGGGGGCGAGGTAGTTATGGGAAATAATGATGCCTGCAGAGTTATGGAAATTGGTTATGTGACTTTGAAATTTGAAAATTGATATATCTTCACTCTAGAAAGAGTTAGATATGTCCCTAATTTAAACAGAAGCTTAATTTCAATGGGTGATCTAGATGATATAGGCCTACATGCCAAGTTTGGAAATAGCTTATTAAAGGTGATTAGAGGATCCCTTGTCATTTTCAAGGGTACCCAGAGAAATGGTATATATGTTACTAGAGCTTAGATAATTTCAAGTCACACTTAATCTTCAAATGATGAAATTGATGCCACTTTAAATGACACAATAGATTGTCACATGTAAACGAAAAGGGCTTGCATATTTTAAATAAAAAGGGTGTTTTTGAAAAAGATGTGATCTCAAAAATTTCTTTGTGAGTATTGCACATTAGGCAAGCAGCATAAGCTTCATTTTAATATTGAAAAACATGAAACTGCATCTGTTTTAGAATATATATACACACACACACACACAGACACATACATTCTAATTTGTGGGGTCCCTCATCTACCATTACTCAATGTGGAAATACATATTTTATTTCCTTTTTTTTTTTTTTTATCCTTGTTTATTAGTGAGTACTTCCCTGAATTACTCGCTAAATAATTTTGCAGACTTAAATTAGCAAATCTCTTTCCAAGTAAATCTTTCATCTCTTGTAAATAATATTCTGGACCTCTTCAAATGTCGTTGTTTCCACAGCTCCCATCTGATCAAGAGAAAGAAAATCTTTTAGAACAACTAAAAATAAATTTCTATTTAATGAAGAAAATCTTTTAGAACAATTAAAAATAAATTTCTATTTAATGCTTTTATTTTGTCAATCAAATAAAATCACACTTCAATTTGTGTAGCACTAAGCATGTTCTTTAGTTAACTGATAACAAGCTGACTTAATACTTTGGAACATGCAACGCCCCATCAGAATATAATTTGACAGACATGGCAGTAGGTGAATTACATGTACATGATACTTTGGAACATGCAATTTTTTGATACGGTAATTTTATGCCCGTGCAATGCAACATATTGTTAGCATCTTTAATGTTGAACTAAGTTCAGCAACTAAACAAGAAACCAATAAGTTACGAAGACAAACTACGTCACTAAATCTATCATCTTGAAACTATCGAAACTCGGCAAGTCGATATTGAAGCTGAACTAAAAATCCCATCACAAAGGATTGCAGCTGAGGACCATAGTTTATAATGTAGTTTCCTTCACAGAAAGTATAAAGCAATAAATACATATAGCAATAAACAATATAAAATTAAATGAAACACCAAATAGTTAGAAGCAATGAGATTGTGCTTAGAATCTTGTAGCATGACCATGCATTGGCAAACTCAGTATTACGGTTAACAAGAAATCTTCGTTAATGGAGATGTGCTGATAAAATTTAGAATCATGTCAAACAAAGACAATTGACCATAATAGCATAAGAAACTTACTTCCTTAAAGACGACAAATATAAGATATTTTCAGTTCACATTCTTAAATCTCCATCCCATGTACACTTAAACCCCTAAAAAATCAGAGGAAAATCTGTGGGAAAGACTTATTGACATTAGACGGGATGTCGTATTCATATATCCTTTTGCCATTGGAATTTTGTTTATCGACTTATGATGGGGTCTGAGGCTTTGGGCATTATTAAAAACTTAGACTCGTGATTTAGGGTCATGGGCCTTAATCCCAATAATATTACAATGGGGTTAACTTTACTTCTAATTTTAAACTCACTAACTGTAAATTGGAAAATTCTAACAGAAGACAAAAACATCACTACCTCTAACAATATTAAACCCCCCAGTCCAGAAATTAAAACCCATAAATTAGCAATTGAAAAAATTCAATCAAAGGAAAAAAGTTACCTCTACACAGCCCAACAATCGAAACCCATAAATAAGTAATTACTCAAATCCAGCAGAGAAAAAAATGGGAAAAATTCATAATTAAGAGGTTAAGTTTAACCCATTTCAATTTTAAGAACTTAAGTTTAAAATTTCAAATATTTTAAAATTTATTTATAAATTAATTAATTAAAAATATATTTTATTAATTAAATATATTAAGGTCATAATTTCATATAATTTGGTCACAAATTATAAATTAATTGATCACAAAATTATTTCTCGGTCACATTAAAAAAAAGTATAGGTTATAAATTATTTCACAATAACAAATCGAAAATTTTATAGATCATAATTTTTTCATTGGTCACAAATTATAAAATTAATAAATCAGGTATTATTCATTGGTCACAAATCATAAATTTTATATTTTACAAAATATTTTCACTACAATTCAAAAATTTTAAAATTCACAATTTGTTCATCGATCATAAATCAAAAATTGAAACGTCACAATTTATTTATAGATTACAAGTCATAAATATTATAAGTCACAAATTATTAAATTATCGACCACAAATTAACAAAACCATCGCCACCAACATTATCCTATATTGTCGCCTAAACACCAAATCGCAAGCAACAAAATCGCCGCCCAAACAACACCAAAATTGTCATCACCACCACGATCACCAACAAACCACCGCCACCACAGCCACCAAGAAGATCCAAGAAAATCATTGCCACAGCCGTCCAAAAACACCAACAAATCGGATCCACAAATGCCATCACCACAACGACATCACCAAAATCAGAACGCCACTGGTTGTGTGCGGCCATACTCAGATTAGATCCACCAATTAATCGACCATGGCTGCGGTGCCGCTTCAAGCGCGCAACAATAGTCACAAGATGATCCGCCCGTTTGGAAGGGGGAAGAGCAGCGACCGGGTGATGGAAGGGAGAGAGCATCAGCGGTATAGTGGATTTATCGGATGGCAATAGTGGAAGGAAGCGAGCGACGCGACGGCGATGGTGGTGGGTTGGTAGAGAGAGTGAGAAGGGAGAAGAGGAAGAAGAGAGTTGAAATTGGTTTTAGGCTTTGGGAGTATTAGTTTAAATATTAAATATTAATAATAATAATATTTAAAATTTTAATTAACATCTGATTTTTGAAATAAAAAACTTGTAAATCTGAATTTTGAAAACGGAAGTTGAAAATTCCGGTACTGTGTAATTTCCACAAAAAAATTACCTCTACCACTAATATTGAATACCACGATCAAGAAACAGAATCACAAGGAACATGGGTCCCCGACCTACAAACAGTAACCCTGACTATTCGAATTTGCGCTGGCCTGCACTCCAAATTTTTTCTGGAAATAACACCCAAAGTAAGATTTACAAATTAAAAGGCTTGTGCAGACAAAATCAAATGGCTTACCAAAGATCTTTTGTTTCCCTTCCAAAACGAAACAATTGAAGAAAGACTGTTAGGGTTTGTGTTGTTCGAAGAACCGTCACAACCACTCCAGATATTTACAAGATTGAAAAAAAACCAACGATTACTATGCAACATCTCACTAAAATTAGCACAGGACGGTAAATGTTTATGTTTCCGAAGAAGACATGAAGATGACAACCCTTACGATTTTAGGGTATAAAATCGAAAAAAAAAGCACAAACCAACACTATGAGATAAATATAGTTTAGGTATTTTAGGTTCAATCTCTTCAAGAATTAAAAAAAAAAAAAAAGTAAAAATAAAATTGATTCAACGCAGCTCAAAAAATCGGAAGAAATCTACACAAAATGAAGAAATTGAAGGCGTGAGAATTATACTTACAAATATATATCTCAGTTCCTTTATATGTCTCAGTTCCTTCAGATTATTTCGGAATTCTTTCAACGATCGAGAGAGAAGAAAAGAAATTAAGGTCGACCAAGAGTTTTCTGTTCGAGAGAGGGTTAAAAAAATGCAATCTCTGCGACCGTGGTCAGACACGCAACGCGGACACTCACGTCCACATTGCGTGGACCACATTTTTTTTATTTATTTGTTTATTTTTTAACCCACCCCCCATGTGTGCTATATACTGTTTGTATTTATATTAAAACACGTTGAAATTCAAGTTAGATTTGCTTATAAATAATTTATATTATTAATATACATTATGTTTTTTTGAATGATTTGTATAGAGAATACATATTCTATGTTGTTTCTGCAAATTGGCAACCTACTCAATATATAAGGAGAAAAGTGTTCATTGGAATGAATGTGTGTTTGTTGGAGAAAAAAATCGTTAACTTCCAACAAACACAATTCTTCAACACATACACGGAAATCAGGCTGATCACTGCTTCGAAACGATAAATCATTTGCATAACAACAATAATTATGAAAAAATATATTCTCTCCAAACAAATATTTTTCTGCTAAAAATGAAGTTTTTAAAGAGGAACATTTTGCTAAATTCAGGTTATAACTTATCTGCAATATCAAATAAATAAAATACATTCTTCATCTACTTTAATCTACACGGAGAAAAGGAACTTGGTGTTACTAAACCTCTCCAGAGCCATATTTCTTTTTGAATAGAAGCACCGAAATTTGTCATCACCAACAACAGCACGAAGAATGTTAGTACCAGCACCCTTGGACAATGATTTTTCACCCTCATTCTTCAGGATTTGAGCAAATGCATCCATAGAGCTCTTGTACTTCACGGCTTCACCAAATGTCATCATCACTCTTCTACGAACTGTCAATTGGGTAGGAGGCAAGTCCATTACCGTACTCTCCGCAGTCAACCGAGAGCAAAGCTAGCAAAGAAACTATCCTGATGATAATACATTAGAGTACTCTTCGCACAGAGTGGAGAGTGGTCTCTCCTGAATAGGAAGACAGTATGAAATTAGACAAACCTCATATCCTTGGGAAAGTTGTATCAAGTACAGAATTGTAACTGTGAAGAAGCATAAGTAGCAAAAATTAAGTTTTCAGTATGAAATTTAAACGCAAGAAAAAGATTAGTGGAGAAGAAACATACATTTAGAAACATAATGATAACAGAATATAACTGGTGGTATCAAGTGAGAAAGTCATTCAAATATGTATAAATGAGATCATCTGCATAAACAAAGATGAAAAAAAGCTTTTAAGAACTAAGAGAAGGAAATAATAAACAAAAGAAAAAGAACATATAATATTTTTTTTTAATTTACTTAGATAAATTCTCATGATATGATAATATGTTTTTACTATATTAAATTTCATCTTGTACAAAGTGGATTATGATAAGTGACAAGAAAATAAAATATGAAAGAACTGTAGACATACTTATGTATTAGTGAAAGGATTTCCTTATAGACAACATTTGTGGTACATATTTCGTGTAAATGGTCAACATTTATGCGTTTAAGTAGGACTTTGATAGATTTTGTTGACCATGACAGAAAACTGGTTGAGGAAGATATAAACCAACAAAAGTAAGTGTTTGACCTTGTGCTTTGTTTATCATCATTGCGAAACATGTATAAATTTCACCAGGAATTTGTTCAAGTAATATTCAGTTAAATTCTGTTAATATGATCAACACATTCATTTGTAGGTCTAAGAATAACTTAGCTTGCCATCGCGTGGAGATTATCAGCATATGCTTCTATATCTGAAAAAGCATAATATATCAAGTTTTTAAAAGGATGTAATTTCATCTACAAATGGTAAAACTATATTCTTTGGAAGTTTAATACATTTACAAGTATGTCCTTCCTCCATTCCATCTCCAATTCTAAGCAAATAACTACAGAAGGTAGGATCCAATTTAGCTCTCATATTTTCGATTAATGGTAAATGCAAAAAGGAAGGCCATAAGTCCGAGAAAACTAAGCTAGCTTTCATTATATCATATTTTTTCCTTTTTGCACAACTTGTAGAATTTTTAAAAATCTCCTCCAAGAACTACTATTTTCCCACCAAAGAGCAAATTACAATAAGTAATATCTCTAAACATTTTATCTATAGTTTCTACAGCAGAACAATTGACCATAGGTGCTTCATCCCAAATGATTAATCCATACATTTTAAACAAAGTTCCTAAAGATGATTGCTTGCTAACAGAACAACTTATTTCACCAAAGGTTTCCAAAAGAATTTTGAATCTTGAAGGAGCTGTTCGACCTCCAGGTAAAAGAGACACAAGTACTCCAGAAGATGATGTTGTCAAAGCAATTAAATTTTGTGACCTTACACCACTTAGGAGTGCTTTATATAAAAAAGTTTTACATGTTCCACCTGGACCATCAATGAAGAAAGCACCATTTGACTCTAATTTAACTTTTTCCATGATTGTAACATATGCAAATTGTTGTTTTTTATTTAATGTTGCCCACAAGTAAACCCCCCTTGAGTATCAAAATTAGTTGTCTCCTCTTCAATCACTATTTTCAACCTTTCAGTTTCATCTATATTTACATTGAATGACACTATTGCATAATCGTTTATGTCCTTACCTAATGATTCCATAATAGAATTGATGTCTTATAAAGCTCATAATCAGCAATCCTCACAAATATATTTTGATGTACATAATCATCAATCATATAAACCTTAAACTTATCCCACAAGAGCTTTGGATGATTAGAATTGCAAAGAGTAAGAAGTGTAGCAAAAAGACGTCTTAAAGTAGTAGGCATCTTGTACAAAATAGTTTCAGATATACATTCTTCACAATAATTATCTCCACTTAATAAACCATGTAGAAGTGCTGCATCAGGATATGTAGGAGCAGTTACACCGTTCAAAGTTCTTAAATGATTGAAGGACACTGGTCCTCTAATATGGTTAAGAAGAATACAAAGAAAATATTGTTCTCCTTTAGATGGGTGAGCCGTGACAATTCGTTCTATAACATGTTTTTTTCTAGGAGTCCAA
>CAIGRP010100213.1:0-23406 GCA_903798385.1 Fraxinus cuspidata | reverse complement strand
CAATCATCTACGAAAATTAGTGACGACAAGAGACCAAGAACAACAAATTGTGCAGTAACCAACAAAGAACACTCCAAAGATACTCCAGAGAACTCAACACTCTCGAAGAAGAATTTCCAAAAGAAATTCACGAAGTGTGCCGACACACACATTGAGTTCTATTTGTCAGGAGAACTTAGTCAAACATATAATTCGGGTTCCGGCAAAAGCTCTAACGCTAAAACACAGGCCAAAACTCTAGATACTGCAGGTGAAAGAAATCCCACAAAACGGCCACACCAAAAATCCAAAGATGATCCTCTTCCGAGAAACCAAAACTCTAGCTCATCACCTGAGCAACCAAAACTCAATGGTCTGCACTCTCATGTCTCTCTCCTTTGCATTCTCATACTCACCATTATTTTGCCACTATACTCAAGAAGCACCATAGAAAGGTAAAAAAATAAAATAAAATCAAAGCCCCAATCCAGAAAAAAAATGTTAATATCTCTGCCCAAATTTTATTGGCCCAGAACAAAAATCAGATTGCGAGCACAAACAAGCTTCAACCCAAAATCAGCCCACTTAATTGCCCACTAATGATTCGGCGCAAAACTGACTTGAATCAGCCCACTTATCCAAAAGTCCATTAACACCATATAACCAAAGCCTATTACATACTATTTTCAGCATAATACCAAAAATACACCCCCACCTTCAACATAAACTGACCCATTAACCCAGTCCAACCCATTACCTATTAACACAGCTCATATCCACCATCTTCATCCTCCAAACCTTATTATAATCTAACCGCTGCCAACCGCAGCTTCTGACTGACCACTCCAGCACCTACCANCATTACCTATTAACACAGCTCATATCCACCATCTTCATCCTCCAAACCTTATTATAATCTAACCGCTGCCAACCGCAGCTTCTGACTGACCACTCCAGCACCTACCACATCAAGCGCAGCCGGCATCTCAGCCCCACTCGTCACCAATCCGCCACCACCTCTGCCACTTCGACAACCACCACCAGCCGCTATTGCACCCTTTTCCCTCGACCGAATGCCGGACTCTACTATCATCACAGGCTACTGCACAACCAAATTCGATAGGCGATGCCTTTTTTCAGTTATTGGGACTCATACTGAGACCAAATTGATGAATACTCATTTGGGTACTAGAATCAAAACCTTGGCCAAAGAATCGCACACTATTTCTACCTTTTGTTGTCGATTTTGACTTTTAACTCTCTCTCTCTCTCTCTCTCTCTCTCTCTCTCTATATATATATAATTTTTTGTTTTTTTTTATGGGTAGATATACGCTACGCTTGCAGAGGGAAACAAAATCATAGATTATCTCTTGGTTATTTGTCGTTATGGAGAGATTCGATGGGAAAGATACAGTGGACGAGGTGGAGATATTTATTTGATATGTAAAACTACATATTGAAAAACAAATTTAATGAGAGAAGGATCGTGTTTATTCAAACAAAAAATTTGGCTGCTCATCAAAAAAAGAAACAATTGATTCAATTTGACGAATACTGGACGAGAGGAGCAAAAAGCTCATCCCGCCTTCAGAAAACCTAACCAAGAAAACAAGAGAAAATTTTAAGGAAAAGGCTCTAATACCATGTCAAATATACACAATAATATTCAATAATACTCGATGTCCCTCTATGTGAGAGGTTCTCACATTAAACCAAAATTATAACTAAATATGGTAAAAAGCAATCTATTTATATATGGTACAATTATAATGATAATATAATCGTATTCTTCGACGATCTCCGTAATCTTATTCAATCTCATTGACAGGAGATACTTGGATCAATATGTCAAAAATGCATTATCATTCTTATGTTGATATTTTTATGCTTATGGATTNTATATATGGTACAATTATAATGATAATATAATCGTAATCTTCGACGATCTCCATAATATTATTCAATTTCATTGACAAATACAATATGATATGAAACAGAAAGTTCAAGTTACTAAACAAGAGTTTCTTTTTTTTTTTTTGATAGTGTGTTGTTGACCACAAATTGATCTTTCTTGCAGCTCTGGTTTATCCAGTTTTTTTTTTTTTTACTTGTCAAAGTACTGCAAGAAGATCGTAAAAATTAAGAGATACAAGCCAAATGTAAGGCATTGTGCACTTGACGAAAGATTCTGATTGAGTAGGCGATACCGTCATTTTGAATTAATGCGAAAACTAAATATAAAATCATGCCCACAACTTCCAAGTGCCATCCCGCACGGGTTGGAGAATGGGGCGACATGGCTGGGAGAGGACAGAAATGGGGGGATATTTTCTTTTCTTCTCTTCTATTTTCTCCTCTTTCATTTTTTTGTTTATATTTCAGTTCCATTGAAATTATCTGTGATTTTATGCATTTTAGTCCTCAAAAGTGTTTAACCTGCAAATGCATGTTTAGTCGATGGATTTTTAGGGCAGAGGAAACCTGTAAGGACCCAATTGCTATAAAAATGAAAGGTTGGGGAGCCAAATACCAATAAAAATTGGTGGGGGGTTCCAATTGCTCTTTTACGTATAGGTGGGGAAGTCTGATTTTATTTTCTCATCCTTTTATTATGCTAATTTATTTTCAACCTATTGTCTTTCAACATGTTTTCTTAAAAAGTTTACCACCTTTTTTTTTTTGTGTCATAAGGAAAAATGTTACTTTTTGAGGTTAAAATTACTTTCAAAATAGGTAACTTGATTATTTACTTGTAAGTAAATTTTGTGAACTTAGACCGAATTTGAATTTTGTCCCCCCCCTCCCTCTCTCTCTCTCTCTCTCTCTCTCTCATCATTCACACTTCATTTTCGGTTTTTTGCTGTGTATATGGTAAAAGTGCCTTTTTTCCTCATTGAGGAGACAAATTGGGGGCGGGGTAGCAATATGAGAAAGAGACCACCATTAATCTTCTATAGCCCTTGTTTGGGTTCTATTTTTCCAAAACTCATTTTCAATTACACTTTCTCCCATAGAATAATTTTACACGGGAACCCAAACTTATCCTTATTTTTTAACTGCACATTTTTCAAAAAAATTACTATTCCAAAACACATTTTAACCCAAAAATGGGTCTCAAATAGGGGCATAGTCATTTTTCTATTTTCAAGTGTTGTAGATTATTTATGCAAAAACCAGTTAACTTCTTCGCATGTTCTTTCCCTTGTCTAAGTAAGATCTGCAAACATTTTTTAACTTCCGTAATCAAACACAAAACTGAACCGTTAGATAATGCTTACATTGTTACAAACATTTACTGGGGAACTTCTATATAGACTTGGTTAGTTTGTATTTTAAAGGAACTACTAAAATTTAAAGAATATTGATGTAGTACGTCACAACAACTAATGGTTTCCTACTACAATTATAACTTTAATTCATCAATCATGTCATTGCGGTTCTGCAACTGTTGATCAAGATCCGCAAGAGAAGTTTGCTGAGTACCATAACGGATAATAGGAGGAGGATCCCTTCCGTATACGACTTTAAAAGGAGTGGTCTTTGTTGAAGTGTGAAAGGAAGAGTTGTACCAAAACTCCGTCCAAGGAGTCCACTGTTACCAAAAATGAGGGTGGTGGTTAGCGAAGCAACGCAAATTAGTCTCCAGACAACGTTACACCACTTCAGACTGCCCATTAGTTTGTGGGTGATGAGCCTTTCTACGGCAAAGATGTGACGACCCGAGTTCTAAAGATTCGAGTGGCACCGAGATCGTATCTTGAACAACATAAAAATTTGAAATTTTTTTAAATAATATCATGAAATAATAAGAGTGAACATAATTTAAAATTTGACATTGAAATAGAATAAAATACTAGAAGTTTTAGTAGTCTTACTATCTAAATCAACAATCAAGTTTTTAAATCAATAAAAGCAAGCTTGGTGGGTCTCTTTTCACTTGCCACCTAACCTTGATTGTCACGAACCATTAATTTCCTAAAATGGGCATAAGGAGGGGGTGAAATAAAATCTCAATAATTATATAGGTACATGAATTAATATTGTACGGAATTTAAGGAACTTCATACATACATACATAGGGAGACACGAAAATCTATACTGAACATAGGGGTATGGAATTTTCTTGCGTAGCACTGCTATACTCAGGTCTAAACTTAGAACATACATAAATGGCCTCAAAATCAATGTTCCAAAAGCCTAGTGTACGCATATAATTCCATAAAATATTTATACACTTGTATCTTGTGGAAGTGATGAGAGAAATATTGGAATATATTTGGGACTTCAACTATTTACCCACGTATCGAAGAATATCGTATATTTATGTGTTTTTGTGTGTATTTCACAGAGAAATGAATATACTTGAAAATGGAATATATGATATATATTTATAGAGACCACTATGTTTCGAAAGTTCTAGTTCAATTGAACTTTGAATTTTATAAGTGATAAAATCTTATCATTATTTCAATCATATTTTGGTTAATGAGATAATATAATGAATTTAAAATAACAAAAAAATTATCTTCATAATTTCTAAAATTAAAAAAAAAATAAGTAGAGAAAATCAAAATATAATCTTAATAATTTAAAATTTCAGTTTTAATTAAAAGAGATAAAATTGAAACATCATCTCAATTATCTTTTAACATTATATATGTTATAGGTAAAATCAACATATTATCTCACTTGGAGTTTGATTTTATCTCAATCATTTAGAAAAATAATTTAATTAAAAGAAATAAAATTAAAACATTATCTCCATTATTTAATTAAAAATAAATAAGAATTTAACTAATGGGGCTTAAGTCCAAAATGAAGAATAAAACAATAGGTGTGAGCTATCATTTCACGTAATGGGCTTTCATGTAACTGACCTGGCTAAAATATTAATCGTGTCTATTTTTTTTTATAACAGGCCAAATCTGAATTAATATAATTAGGCCATAAGGTACAGGTATTACAAAAGATGTGTATCTTGGAGGTGGAAGAGTTCAGTCCAAAATCGACTGAGAAAAACTCTCTATTTAATACCTGTAATGCTCGGACTCTTCGAAATCGTCGGAGTACCCGTGTTGGACACGACATAGTACGGGTATGGATATGGGTATGAGATATGTTTTTTATTCTCCAAGTTTCAATTGGACACTTTGTCGTTTTTGCTTCTTTTCCTTCTTTCTTTTCGTTTTCTTTTCCCTTTCTTCTTTCTCATTTCTGCTCTATATAAACCTAGCGCAGTCGAGAGGGTGGAGAAACGTGGCGGCGCTAGGTTTTGGTCTATTTAAAATGATATTTTTGATAATCTAAAAAAAATAAATAAACGGATTTTTTAATGAATTAGAAACAAAAAAATGCATACCCAAACGGAAACTAAACTCCCACTCACGACCCATTCTATAATGGAGAATGCCAATAGTTAGAATTCATTAAAAAAATATAAAAAAATTGAAATTTGAAGGACGTACTCGTGTCCAACATTTGGATTCTTTTTAGTCATGCCTCCGTATTCTACATTTTAGAAAATAAAATACCCGACACTTAGATACATACTCGTACTTCTGTCTGAGCATCATAGTTTGACACTATGGAACAAGAAAATTAGTGAAGACGCACCACTCCTTGAATGAACAATTCGGCCACTGTTTTAGCTGTAAACGGGTGCTTCAACGTCATAAAATGAGCATACTTGCTCAGTCAACCCTAGAGATTTTGGGAAGCCTTCAATAAAATCCGTGGTTAGATCATCTCAAATTGCATCAGGTATAGAGGTAAGGGTTGTAGTAATTTGCTGGCAAACAGAGCAAGCTTCCACAAATTTTTGGACCTCCTTTTTCATTCCAATCCAAAATAACTCTCTAGCTACCCGTTTGTACGTCTTCAAAACACTAGAGTATCCTCCCAACACGCTGCCATGGAATTCTTGGAGTAATCGGGGGATCATATTGGAGCCCTTAGGTAATACCAACCTTTGTTTGTATGAAAGACACCCATCTGTCACAGACCAATCTTCTACCGTCCCTCCCTAATTCCTGCCAACCTCTCATCAGTGCCTATCTGTGCTTGCAGCTCACCCAAATCGAGTACTTTTGAAACAGTAATGACAGATAACTTAGCCGCTAGTGGAAGTGTGGGTAAGGTGTCTGCTGCTTTATTCTCAAGGTTGAAACAGTAATGACAGATAACTCAGCCGCTAGTAAGTGTGGATAAGGTGTCTGCTGCTTTATTCTCAAGGCCTGGCCTATATTGGATCTCAAAGTCAAAGCCATGTGGCTTAGTTACATTTTATATGCTCAACACACACCAACCATTGCTCCAGCAGAGATTTCAAGCTTTTCTGATCTGTGCGTACAATATAATGTCGCCCAAGCTGGTAGTGCCTCTATTTTCTGTACTGTCAAACTATCGCCATGAGTTCCCATTCATAAATGGATTTTAGTCGAGCCTTCGATGACAAAGCCTGCCTAAAATACGGTATAGGTCTTTGTTGCTGAGATAGTACCGCCCTTAGTTCCACTCCTGAAGCATCCGTCTCCACAATAAAAGGTAGAGAGAAGTTTGGCATTGCTAATATGTGGACCTTTGTCATGGCTTCCTTCAACTTATAAAAATGCCAATTCTTTATCATGATCCTGATGGAAGCTGTCTTTCTTCAACTGTCTAGTAAGTGGTCAGCTACTTTCCCATATCCCTCTACAAATCTCCTGTAATAACCTGCCAACCTCTTTCCATTTGAATCTTTCCATTAATCGCTGTNGATAAATGTCGATTAAATGTGTAGTTAAATTAGTTATTGACTTTGATTTAGATTAACATTTTAATTTTAATTGCTATCAAACAGGGCTAAATGAAGGTTTTTAAATTAAGTTCACTAATCTATCAAGTTTCCTAAAATTAATTAAATGCCTAAAAAAAGACCAAGTATCCATGAAAATAGGGAAGATTGCATTTGGAGTCCTAATCTTTTTCAAAAAGAAAGCTTTCATTTTTGGCAACACGATCCCTTACCTCGACCTAATTTCGACAATTTTTAATAAGGATAAAACTTGCATTTTCCCTTTCCTATTTAAAACAATTTTAAAATTATTAAAAAAAAAAAAAAAAAAAAAAAAAAAAAGGAAAATTTTTGGTGTTCGTTTGGCTTTGTTTTACATGAAATTGTCAATTAAATGGATAATTTTTTTTTTTACAATTGGAGATAGAATTTGTTTCTTTTGCAACAAAAAAAAAATAAAATAATAATGATGGAAAACCAAGAACCACCTAAAAAGTGGGAAATTCCTAGAAGGTGGGAATTGAAATTCAACTAAAACCAAGAAAAGGTGGCAAAGGTGGAAAACCAATTATTGGGAAGAAAAGTGCCATTAAACATGACAAAAGGGAAAAAAAGGACCTATCAAACAGGCCTAAGGTTTTTAGGCGTAGGCCAAGATTGTATTGCGTGATTTTTTTTAGGGTCGACTGCCAATCCTCCTGAACTTGTTAAATGCCCCAAATATTCCAGAGTAGCACAACCAAATTCACATTTCTTTTGATTGGCGTATAACTGTTGTCCCTGTAGGATCCTCTACACCTCTACTATATGTCCGCAATGCTCCTCCAATGTACAACTGTAAACCAATATGTTGTAAAAAAAAAAACTTAGAGACATGGCTAAAATGAGTCCAAATTTCAAATACAGGTACGTGGGTACATCTTTTAAATTTCAATTTTTTTTCCCCAAAAATTCACCGTTAAAAGGTTAAATAATAATTTATTGACAAATTATTAAAAGATAGAACACATCAGTTAAAACTAACTAGAAATTTATACAAAAATATAAATTGTATAAATATAGACTTTCAAAAATTAATATTAAGTTTAGAGTTTTTTTTAATAATTTTTTCATTAAATAAAAAATAAATGGGCCAAACAAAGTCATAAATCATAGATCTACATGCATAGAAATAAAAGTCCATCATTAACCCAGAAGCCCAGATATTAATCTAGGTCATTATTTTGCATTCACTCTCTCTCTGCTCCTGCCGCACTGCCTGAGGCCTCATTTTCTCTGGTTATGACACCGTCGGATCTCCCCCTTTCCTCTGGGGAGTAGAAATGAGAAAGAAGAAAAGGGAAAAGAAAAAAAAAAAAAGAAAGAAGGGAAAACCTAGCTGCCGCCTTTCTCCATCTCGTCATGTCCAATTGAAAAGTGCCGTGTCCGCCCCATATTTCATAGCCTTTCTCCATCTCGTCATGTCCAATTGAAAAGTGCCGTGTCTGCCCCATATTTCATACCTGTACCCGTGTCATGTCGTGTCGACACGGGTACTCAGGCCGGAATGGAGGGTCTGAGAATCACATGCGACATCTATGCTTCCTTTACTTCTCATCACATTGAAAGCACAATCCCTTCTTTGCCTGAATCTCATCCTGGGAAAGTTTCTTAAACCCAGCAGTGGCAGTTGAGGGGTTCACTCCTATTTTCTCAAGCGAGGTTTTTCCTCGTGAAGGACTCCATAGGATGATTCACTGTTCTAATCGAGCAAGAGTAGGAGGAATTGTGCTATACCGTGGGCATTCCTTCTTCCTAACCTTATTAACCCGAACATTCCTATCCTCCACACTTTGAGTCATGTCCATAATCTGAGGTAGCCCTTCCAGATTCGCCATCAATACTTCTGCTTGCAATTCTTCTTCCAGCCTATTAATAAAAACTCTTTCCAATGTCTCTTCACTCACATGTTTCCAAGGTGCAGCCATAACATCAAATTTTTATCTGAATTCTGCTAGAGTCTCAGTTTGCCTGATTGCTAAAAAACGTTGATGCAGAGTTCCATATTGTGTATCTTTGAATCTTTCCATTAATCGCTGTTTCAGATCCCTCCAACTGTGTATCGGGTGCCATCCATCTTCCCATTGGAACCATGAAAGAGCACTCTTCTCCATGCACACTCCAGCAGCCACAACTCGCTCAGTATCATTCAATTTATTCATACTAAAATACCTTTCGGCTCTAAAAATCAAGGAGTCCGGATCCACCCCGTTAAACAAATGTGATTCTAGCTTGCGGTTTTGGAGTCGGTTTCCGAGTGACTGGTTTCCAGTCAGTTTGCTCTTCAAGGGATGTCGCGTCGATCTCATACTACTCCCTTCTCCTGTCATAGTTTGCAGATCTAGTGGCAAACTTTTGATCATCTTTTTGATGCCCTTCATTGAGCTCTCTCGGACTCATTGCCAGGCTCACTTCGAGCTTCTCATTCATTTTCCCCAACCTCGAGTTCAACTGTTCCATGTTTCCTTTCAATTCAGCCACCCAATGCCAGAATCTGGGTCACTGAAGTTTGTAGCGCATTGATTTGAGTATCCATTCTTGTTACTGGCATTCTGTACCCAGAATTTCAACTGCTCTGATACCAAATGATAGAATTTACTCCATAAACAATATAGAAAGGAGCATAAATCAATTAATTCAACACCAGAAAGCAGAAACTGTAAATGAACAACAGATTGTAAAGGAAGAAAGAATTCTGTATTGCATAAACTGTGAGAACAACAATTTGAAGAAATGGAAATAACAGTGAGGGAAGCAGGTTTCTAGACCTGCCCTTCTCCAATTGATTAAGATCTTTTCTATTATTCTAAGTGCCTTTCGATACCCTGCTACCCCTTTTTATTCCCTCCTAACAACCCTGACATCACCTTAACTAATTCTCTACTCGTAGAATCTAACAACCAATATTCCATACAATATCATAACTAAACCCCCCCTTCTTGCGACGTCTCGCACAAGTGAATTGTATCGGTAGTTTATCACCATCATGCCTCATGTAGTTCATCCTCTTCCATTCTTAACTTTTATGTTATGCTTTAATATTCATTAAACCTCCAACAAGTTTTGCATAGGGTGATCCTTTTCAGTAGAGTATCATATTGTATGATGATCCATCCATCAATTCTATACATACATTTTGTAGTGTTTTTTATTGCTTTTGTTTTTCCTGTAACTTGTTATTAGATCTATACGTTCCAGCCATGTTCTTGATCTGCATCTTGAGTCTTTAAACTAATGTACATTTTTCCATGTAGAGCCTTCGTGTCATCATGAATGATGGACTTGCCACTGTTCCTGCTGATTGCCTCCATGTGTAGGTTATCGTTATTCAATTTTTTTTATTATTATTTTTTTAATTTCCAATAGTATTTGCTTACTATGTTATTTCATTCATGTTAAGTTTTTAGATAAATTTATACGTGTATATGGATCATCAGGACAAATATATCAAGGGAGAAACTTTTGGCTTTGAAAGATAATTTGCATCAATATTTTCTGTTGTTAAAGGATTAGAGTTGTCTCATTTTATAGCATAATGGATGCTAAAGATGGGGACAATTGATGAAAGCTGGACAAAGATGATTCTTATATGATGTTTATTTGTTGTCAATGCTCTAGTTAAAGGATATGGTTCTCTTGTACTATAGAAGAAGGGTTTGACGGATTTTAGCTGCCAAATGCTTGTACGAGAAAAAGAAAGCATGGAAAAGGATCAGAACATATCTTCTTGTGTTTCCTAGTCACTATCATAATGGAATTAGGATATCTAAGAGTATACATTAAATTTTGGATGTCTCGAAGATCATTTCTAGTATACTATCTCTGTGATTTTGCATGGTGTAATTGTGAGATCCTATAGCTCCTCTTGGACAGAGTCTTGCCCAGTTTCAAAGTTTTTTTTTCCTGGTCTTCTACTTGTGTTTCTATTGATTTTATTTTCATTGTTCAACAGCCTTTAATTCTCTTATTAGAGGCTGTCCTGCATTTGACTCATGCTCATCTGGTTTGTTCCATAGATGTATTGATGTTGCTGGAGCATATGGTGCGCAGAAGACAGAATTGAATATTAGCTTGACAGCCATAGGCCTTTTGTGGACATCTACAGATTTTATTGTGAAGGGGCTATTGCATGGAACTGAAGATACAGAAACAGGTTCAGCATCAACCTTACATAACTCGGGGTTTCTTAGTTGTTCCTTTACAAGTTATAGATACGTTTATTTCCCTGTATTTTGTTTTTGGGGAACTATCACTTTATTTTGATTCCAGATCAAAGAAACAGCGGAAAGGAGGAAGAACACACTCTTTACTTGGATAATGAAGTTATTGATCATACATCTTTGTTGAATATTCTTGATGGTGACAAATTGTTGCTTTCCATTTTTGCGTTGCTTCAAAAGTTGGTAGCTGATGAGAGACCAGAGGTACAACTTTTCTTGGTACATCGAAGGCTTGTTTGTCAAAAATTGTTTTCTAAAATCATTATCATTTTCAACAACACATTCTCCAAAAAAGAAAAATAAATAATCAATTTTCCTTGGAAAAATCTGTTCCAAACAAGCTTTGAGTTTTAGAAAATTTTCACACTTTTCTAGCAGTGTATAATAACTGAATTAACGATGCTATATATTGTGAGACTAGTGTATATCTGCTCTACATGTAATTGCATTTGTGGGCAAGAGACTAATGCTTTTCACGTTAGAGAGTCCAAGGTGGTTTATGAGTTTTGCCCAATAAAACTGACTTGACTCAGATTTGGGAAGATCAAATGCCTCAAACTTCAGATCATCTACTAGGTTACCGAAATCTGTCTGTTGCTTCTCAGTAAATAATTTTTTCTACCAGTAATTGTACACAACTTCCTAGTTGTAATGACAATATTTAACATGACACCATTAAGAGGTTCTATGACATTTTTACCTACTAATAAATTTTCGGTTCCGTACTTCAATAGATGCTTCATCTGTGTTCTACTATAGTGTCATGGAGAGAAATGATTTATTACTTTTACAGTGATTGCTGCATTTATCTTCCTGGCCTTTTTTATCATTAGGTTAGGAACTCAGCAGTAAGGACACTCTTCCAAACTCTTGGAATTCATGGACAGAAGCTTTCGAAGAGCATGTGGGAGGATTGTCTTTGGAATTATGTCTTCCCTACATTGGATAGCGTGTCTCATATGGTATGTTGGAATAGTTCTAGATGGTATAATTCTTTTCCCTTTCTCTTGACTAAAACCAGATTCTTCTCGCAGGCTGCAACCTCATCAAAAGATGAATGGCAAGGGAAGGAACTTGGAACTCGCAAAGGAAAAGCAGTTCATATGCTCATACATCACAGGTATGTGAAAATTTGTTTTTCTATTCTAAGCATAAATTTTTCATATTTCTGAAATTCCTTTTTGGAAATAACCTGTTGATAAAACCTAAGTGGCATATTCAATAAATTGTCAGTCGAAATACAGCTCAGAAGCAATGGAATGAGACACTTGTCCTGGTACTTGGTGGAATAGCCCGGATTTTACGGTCTTTTTTCCCTTTTCTTAGAAGATTAAACAATTTCCAGTCCGGTGAGTTTATTTATGAGTTCTAACGTGTCATTGTAGCTTCAAACTATTGTCATATGTACCATTGAAATATTATTTTGCATTTGCAGGATGGGAGTCTCTGCTTAAATTTGTCAAGAATAGCATTTCAAATGGTAGTAAAGAGGTTGTGCTGGCAGCAATAAATTGCTTACAGTCCACTGTGGTTTCTCAGTCTCCAAAGGTAACCATTCCCTATCTATTTATCTATGTCTTTACTTGGTTATTTTTCCTCAATAATTGTAGAAATATATTCTCATCTCCTCTGATAACTCGTGTCTATAAATTAGGGAAATCTCCCATCAGTGTACCTAAAGTCAATACTTGATGTTTATGAGATCGTCCTTCAAAAATCTCCGAACAGCAGTGCTGATGCAACAAGCAAGGTGAAGCAAGAGATTTTACATGGTCTTGGTACAAAATCAAAACCTCCTCTTTTTATTACTTGTTCCCCGAACTATATATGAAGCATATCATGATTATATGTTCCTTTTATTGCCATGCAATACATTATATGTTATACATGATATTTCCCTTACGAAGTAGGAAATACATGTACTGCTACAATTCTAATTCTCCAACATCCTTAAAATTTTACCAGGAGAATTATATGTGCAAGCACAAGGGATGTTTAATGATGGCATGTATAAACAATTGATATTGATCATAGAATCAGCAATTGCCGAGGCCAAGTTCACCAACTTTGAAGCTGAATATGTGAGTAATGTTCTTTCATGACGTACAACTATCTGCATATACTATGACTTCGGTCTGTAAATTGTAAAGCACTCTCATTTAGAAGTTGTGAACAAGGCTTTAGACTTGCAACTGAAGATTAAATCGTAGAAAAACTGCTGAGAAGGCAGCATTACAAAAACTAAAGTTCCACTGAATTTCTATACTTTTAATAATATTATAAGGTTGGATTTCTTTCTCAGGGTCATGTTCCACCCGTACATCGCTCTATACTGGAAATTATTCCACTGTTATGTCCAGCGGGACATCTTAGTTCAATGTGGTCTTTTCTCCTTGGGATTTTATTGCATTATCTTCCATCGGCTGATTCTCTGATAGATAACAATGAAGACAGTTCAAAGCAAGACAGGACAAGTAGTCTACCAGGCAATTCAGCTGGTGTTGTCCCTTCAACATTAGAAAACAAAGGAGAAGAGTCAAACCAGAGCTCTGAATTAGTATCAGCTAAAATGGCAAACAATACAACTAATCTGTTTTCTGATAAGCTTCTACCTTTGCTAGTTGATCTCTTTCTGCAAGCTCCTGCTGTGGAAAAATATGACATTGTTCCTGATATCATTGAAGGCCTGGGAAGGTGAGAGGATTGATTTGGAGATACTTGTTTATCTTCCCAGAAATTTCTTTTGACATATGTTGGTTTAGTTGCATCATGCATCAACAAGAGAACAGTCTGTAAAATTTGATAGAAATATATCCTGATATTTTTGTAGGTGCATGACAACAAGAAGAGACAATCCTGATGGCACACTTTGGAGAGTAGCTGTTGAAGGCTTTAACTGCATTCTGGTTGGTGATGTCAGCATCCTGAACCCAACCTCAGACACAGATCTACCAATTAGCAGACCTTCGAGAATACGTTTCTGGAAAGAACTGGCTGATGTTTATGAATTATTTTTAGTGGGGCATTGCGGTCGCGCCCTGCCTTCCAATGCACTCTCAGTGACTGCACTTCAGGCTGATGAGTTTCTTGAGATGAAAATCTTAGAAATCCTGGGAGATAAGATCCTTGCATCACAGATTGATGCACCTGTTGATGTAATTCCTGCATATCTTTTTGTTTATAGATATTTATCAATGTTTCTTTTCTTGCATTCCTCTAATACCACTAGCTAAATTTTGTGCATCTTTTGTATGCATATAACCTAATGTAAGAAATGTACGAGGAAACGAAATAATCATCAAAGGCAACTAATTACTTGAGAAGTACACCTATTATTGTTGCAGTATCATATGAACTGCCCAATTTTTTGTTCATAAAATCCCAAAAATTTTCAGTTCCTTGGTTTAAAGTTCCCTCCTTTTCGTGGTTAGGAATGGGATTGGGAGCATAACCTAATGTTCATGGTGGTTTTGCAGCCACATAGTTTCTTCTAAGACCAATATATTCATTTATATTCAGAAGAGTTTCCTTTTGATGTTCTTTTCTAATATATCTTCGTCGATGCCTTTAGTTCTCTGTTTCTGTAATGTTTATATGTTATGGCATCAATTTTAGTTGTAAAACAGCAAGTAATCTTTCACGAAACTGTTCTATGTATTTATCCTTCCTGCTTTGGCAAGAACTTGTTCAGTTGATATAGTTAAAATATTCAAAATTCTTAGACTTGCTGTGCACCATTTGTTTGTATGCTTTATTTGAATTTACAACACATTAATTTTCACAGATTCTACGAAGACTGATTTCTACCCTTGACCGATGTGCATCACGTACATCTTCTTTGCCTATTGAAACGGTTGAACTTATGCCTTCTCACTGCAGCAGATTCTCTTTTACTTGCTTGCAGAAATTATTTTCCTTGAGCAGGTACTTGAAAACCTATTACAATGTGTTACTAATATGTAGTCTAATTAATGTTTATTATGGTTGCTAACATGTTGAGAATTTTACTTGCAGCTATGGAACAAGTGATGAGAATTTGACTAGATCTGAAGTTGGTAAAATTTCAATTATGATACTGATATCCAGATGTGAATTCATCTTGAAAAAGTTTATGGCAGATGAGAAGGACTTGGGTGTGTTGCTTCATTCCAAACAATTTCGGTTTTCCCTTTTTTTCCTTGTTCACGGTTCATCTTGAATCAATAGATTTTTTTCTGCAGGAGAGCATCCATTACCTCCAACAAGGGTTGAAGAAGTCATTTATGTACTCCAAGAGCTAGCCTGTCTTGTAATCAATTCAGACACTGCGTCAGTTCTTCCTTTGCATCCTTACTTGAAGGGAGGCCTCTTGGAAGAGAATCTTGGAAGACACTCACATCTGCTGTTTCTATTTCCATCCTTCTGTGAACTTGTCGTATCAAGGTATGCCAGTAATATTTGTTTGAGCCAAACATCAATCAATAGAACAATCAATGTAGAAGTATTAGCTAATTGTTATTTTAATTATAATCAGTGCATGACTTTTTCAACATTATAACTTGTTCTATTCTTGTTCTTACATTTATAACGTGACTTCTACTCTGAGCTAAAAGAATGCTAAAAATAATAAGCCTCTGTTTGCGAAGAATTTTTGAATGGTTCAATTATAAATAGATAGAAATGAGTGCATAAGTGGATAGTACTTGTGTGTCCGTTGATATGTATGGTTGAAAATGAAGTTTGATTATTTATAAACGATTTATAAATTTTGCCAAATGGAGGCTAAATTACTGGACGTATAGTTTTCTGTTTGCCTGCTTCTATTATAGGAATATCTTTGTGAGGCTTTTTTTTGACTCGCTCTTCAACCAAAAGTTAAGCCTTTGTTCGATGATTTGCTACATCTTGTGAAAGGTTCAAACAATTAATTTCTTTTGTGAACAAATTAGATTGCATACATTTCTGTCTCGACTTGTTTTATTGGGATTGAGCTTTCTATAGGTCTATGTAATACGTACCCTATCCAAGTTGTGATTTGCATTATTTATCTCAAATTATTTTTACCTACACATTGAATTCATTTCTTGTTTTATATGTTCTATTATCTAAGACAAGCTATGGAAAAACATAAATACATAATCCTATTCATCTCAGTTGAAGTTACGTTATGACCCTGAAAACCTTTATAGTTTTACTTATATTGTTTTTCACATATGAATTATATAGGGCGTAAGAAAGTTTTCTACTTTTTGCTACCTACTCTATTGCACTCGTAACGTCAACTTAAATTATTTTTTTAGTAAGTAGAACATTGTAATTTTCTACTTTTACCTCTAATATAAGTGTTCCATAGGGGATCATCCTTTCCGTCACTCGTCTCTAACTTGATCACTAGTAACGTCAACTTAATTAATTAATTAATTTTTTAAGTAGATCACCGTGCTTTTCTACTTTTACCTTGTTGAAGTGTTCCATAGGGGATCATCCTTTCTGTCACTCGTCTCTAACCTGATCACTACTGTTTCCCAAGGAAAAGAAAAATAAACCCACAGTATGAGATAGTCTTGAGAAGCTCCAGCCAAGCTTAATGACATAACGGAACATCACCAAAGATGAAAATACCACTGTAAAGCAACCTATGCTAGAAAAGCTAAAATGAAAAGTACAACTACTATTACCTTCAAAACCAACACTCATTTGACCACAACATGATGTCTTGCCGAACAAATCTACGAAAGTACGTTGTTAACCTAGTATCACAACCACCAACTTTCAATCCCAAAATCATCATTGCCACCAACTCAACCATTACATGCAAAGGTAATGCGAAGCGAATTCTATCATCCATCTTCAACAGCTTCAACCACCAATGTTTCCACCACTTTTTACATCAAGTTGAGCAAAAATCAACATGGTAACAAACAGAACAAGAAATCCAATACCACCCATTACAAATCTCAAAGCACTTTCAAATTATTCTATTTAATTTTTCATTTGATTGGTTGGCTTTATCTTTATCAAGGTTGAAAATCTTTTATTGAAGGTGATCGATGGTTGTGTATTAAAAGTGGTACCAATAGTGATGGTGGTTGGCAGTGATTGTTTTGTTGTTAATGGTGGCTTTGGAGGTTAGGTTAGTAAAAGGTTTGACAAGTAAAGTTCTCAGGGCTAGTTACATGGGCAGTTTAAGGCAACTTGGGACGTGAAAGAGCATGTGTGACTTCAGGAATAGGAATGAAAGATAACATTGTCAAAGGCAAAGACCCAATTGTACTAGATGGAATCCCTATAAAGTACGGAAATATTTCGAAGACGTGGGTATATTGTGGTTGGAAAAATTATTTTGATGAATTCTTAAATTGTAAAAAGATATATTGTGAATTGAGAAGAATTGCTATGGATGCTATCTAAGAGAATAAATAATATTCTTGATTGTAACAATTAAGGAGATATATATATTTTGATTCATATTATGAGATTGATTGAGAAGATCAACAACTAATTTGAAGATTTGATGGAACCACTTTTACTTTTTGCAAGGAAGAGTTATTATAGAATTCATATACTTAACTCGGACGTAAAAGGTTAAATGAATGCCAAATTTGAAGATTTCATAGGTCTAATTTGACTTTGTGCGAGGAAGAGCTATTATTAAAGTCATATACCTACCTCGAACATTGATACTAAACTATATTTAGACAAATTAGAAGTTGCATATGTTTTTTGAATTTACTATGTTGTTGGAAAATGAGACTTGTTTAAAATGTTTAAAATATTTCAATAATAGTATGAAGGATGTGTAAGATCTAGTAGGCATAGTATATGGCAATATCTATTGTAGTAATCTTATTCTCACATAAATGGTCAACTCTAAATTACTAACGTTGTTGTTCATAGCCGAACTCAGTACATCCAAAAAGAGTTACATTGGTGTATGATACTGACACTATAATTTTTATGTAGGGTCTAGCTAGCTCTAACCTCATATCTGTAGTGGGATGCCCACTATAATAGATCCAATTGTTCGATATGGATGTGCTTGTTTTTCAAACAAAAATCCTACTACAATTGTTATTTATCTTTTCCATTGTGTTTTATCTTTTTTAGTTTCTTTTATAATTGTCGTAGGTTTTATCGTTTCTTTGATTAGAACTATAGCTTTAATCTTCTAGTGTTAGTAGAAGTAGGGGATAATCTTGCTTATAAATATAAAGGTATTGTCTACTCTCTTGATCACATCAATTGTTATTTCATTACATACAAGCAAGTTATTCTAATATCGTTCTTAGTTTATTACATGATTCTTGTTACAAGAATTTCATAAATGCTTTTGCACCAAATTGGTACCAAAGTACCTCAAGTTGAATGTTGGCAACGGTTTTGGTGGCAGGTGAGCCATCGACGATGGAAGGTGGTTCAAAAACATTGAACACCCATCGACGGAGCTCTTCGCAATCTTCCATAGATGTTTGTGTTAATTGTTGAGGAATGACATGAGCCCATGAAATAACTAGGCAGGCAAGAAGACTGGCAGAAAGAAGACAGCCCAAACTTTGACGATGACAGAGACGCTAATTTGGACACGAGGAACCCTAGGGTCGCAGCGGGCATCAACCTGCACCCTAGACTAATTACCAACGGTAGCACCGGCTTAGCCAGAGCTTGATGGACAAGCCACAAGGTGTGCAAACTCAATCGCAAATCACGACCGTTGCAAACCCGTATCATTAGACGGAGGAATTCTATCGATTGAATGCCCAAATTAATGTCTTAGACGGAGGCTCAATTAATTTGCTCAAATATGTAGGAGGCCTAAAGTTAGTCATTCAAGATCGACTAGCTCTTCAGGAGGTTTGGATCGTGATAGATGCAGTTAATTTAGCAATAAAAGTGGAAAATCATATTAGTAGAATCAAAGCACGCACTCGAGGTAATTTTCAACGGCAAACCTATGAAACTCATTCCACTCAAAAAGTGGTCAGGCAGCAACAATAACAATAAGATACCAATTCAACTCAGAGCTCAGCGCAAAATCGAAGTGGAACTATAGCTCTTGTTTAGCCTAACACCCAAGCTAACGGACAACAATGAGCCAACAACCCTTGTGCACTTCCTAATCTTGGGAAGTGCTTCCGATGCAATCAACCAGGCCATCTTTCAAATAGCTGTCCAAACAGTCCATCCATTAACCTTGTAGATGGCAACAGTGATGAACAGAATCTTGAAGATGTTTACAAGGGTATTGAGATTGCAGAAAGAGATGTAGGAGAGAGTGACGTGTATTGTCTAATGCCTTTTGCTTGCCCCGAAGAAGTTTGATAATTCTCAATAGCACAATCTTTTGAACTCGGTGCACTATTCCTAATAAGGTGTGCAACGTTATAATTGATAGTGGCAATAGTGAGAATGTTGTTTCTAGGGCATTGGTGAAAGCACTAAATCTAAAGATCAAGAGACCCCCTTCTCCATACAACATTGCATGGATTAATAAGGGCTCAGAAGTTTTTAAGTCCTAAAAATTTGCAAGGTTCCTTTGTTGATTCAGAAATATTATCAATATTCCAAACAATTTCTCCCCTATGCAAAGCATTCAACATTATATTGATTTGACACCTGAAGCTAGTTTGCCTAACTTGCCACATTATCGCATGAGGCCAGTTGAACATGAAGAGTTGCAGCGACAAGTTAACGAGTTACTTGATAAAAAAAGGTTAATAAGTAAGAGCATGAGTCCTTGTACAGTCCCCGTTTTACTCAACCTAAAGAAGGATGGTAGTTGGCAAATGTGTATAAACAGTCGTGGTATTAATAAATTACAATTAAGGATCACTTCCTCATCCCGCGTCTTAATGATATGCTCGACAGGTTAGAAGGTGCAATGGTATTCACTAAACTTGAATTATGGAGTGGCTATCATCAGATCCGTATTCAAACTGACAATGAGTGGAAAACGGTTTTTAAAACCAAAAATGGTGTGTACGAGTGGTTAGTGATGCCATTTGGGCTATCAAATGCACCAAGCACATCCTTGGGATTAACGAACCAAGTTTTTCGTCCATTTGTGGGAAAATTTGTGGTGGTTTATTTTGATGATATTCTTTTCTATAGCAAGAATGAGGAAGATAACTTATTGCATCTCACAGAAGTTCTTTCTGCACTGTGAGATAATAAACTATATATTAATCTCAAAAGGTGTAGCTTTATGACTGACCGGCTTTTATTCTTGGGATTATGGTGGGGAAAGATGGTATCCAAGTTGATTGTAGGCGAAAGTGAAAGCAATATACGAGTGGCTAGCTCATAAAACCGTGTGAAGTACAAAGCTTCCATGAATTAGCTAATTTTTACGGACGTTCCATTCGAGGATTTAGTACTATCATGCTACCGATTACAGATTGTCTATAGAAAGGCCAATTCTAGTGGGGCAAAGCTTAAGAAAATAGTTTTGAAGTAATAAAAATCAAGTTGTGCACTATACTAGTATTGGTGCTCCTTGGTTTTGAGAAAGTATTTGAAGTTGATTGTGATGCTTCAGTTATGGGAATTGGAGTGGTATTATCTGAAGGTCATCCAGTTGGAATTTTTGCAGTGAAAGGATAAGTGAACCTCAACAAAAGTAGACTATTTGAGCTAGAATTTTATGCTGTTATTCGAGCCTTTTAACATTGGGAACATTAATTGGTTTAACGAGAATGTGCTATTTACTGATCAACAAGCTCTGAAATTTATTAATTTTCAGAAAATAATGAACAAAAAGCACGGTCGACGGATCACCTTTTTGCAAAAATTCACTTTTGTTATCAAATATAAATCTGGCCAACAGAATAAGGTAGTAGATGTGTTAAGTCGTCGTGTCTCTCTTTTCGCTACAATTAGAACTGAGGTGGTGGGGTTGAGTATTTAAAGGACCTTTATGCAACTGATGAGGATTTTGGCAATATATTGACTCGATGGAGCAATAGAGAATTTATGTCCGATTACTTTCTTCAAGAAGGCTTCTATTTAAAGGAATGGAATTATGTATCCCTCGTTTTCTTTGCGTGAACATTTTATTCGAAAATTGCATGCAGGAGGATTGTGAGGACTTGTTGGTCCGGATAAAACAGTAGGATGCTGACCTTTCACAGATTGGTTTGCTTTTTAAAGTATGCCTAATCGTTCCACTAAGAAGGGTTCTTTTTGAAGTCATTACACTAAAGTTCCACAGTATATAGCAGATTTGATTCTAATGTCAATCCTAGTGTAGAAGAGTTTGCAGAATGTATTTAGCGAACTCATTACGAGGTAAAACAAAATTTAGAAGATACTAATGTTTGTTACAAGACTGCCGCTGGCCAACATCGACGTCTTAAACCGTTCAACGAAGGTGATTTGGTGATGATCCTTCTCCAAAAAGATTGCTTTCCTGTTGGCACATAAAATAAACTTGTAGATAAGAAGATTGACCCTTTTCGCATTCTTCAGAAAATTGGCGATAATGCTTTCAAAGTTGACCTTCCAGCTAATATGAAATTTTTAATACTGTCAATGTTCCCGATATATTCGAGTACTTTCCTCCGGATGAGTTTCCTTGCAGCCACAAACTTGAGGACGGGTTTTACTCAAGTGAAGGGGGTTGATATAGTACAAAGCCATGATTAATAGTTTACTATTATAATTGTGATTTATCTTTTCAAATTGTGTTTCATCCTTTCTAGTTTCTTTTGTAGTTGTATATGTTTTATCTGTTCTTTGATTAGAACTATAGTTTAAATCTCCTAGTATTAGTAAAAGTAGGGAATAATCTTGCTCATAAATATAGAAGTATTGTATACTCACATCAGTTATTATCGATAACATACAGGCAAGTTAATCCAATATCGTTCTTAGTTCATTTTATAATTCTTATTACAAGAATTTCACACTCTTCCGCACCTTTATATTTGAAAGCTTACATAGGTTGTGGGTTGTAGAAGGAGGTGCCGGACTAGGCATTTAGAGTTTCATGTGAGCATTTTGGAATTTAAGGTAAAATGTTATATAAAGCTAGTTGGAGAGTATGGAATGTCCTTCAATTTATGAGGGAAAAAACAGTGCTGGTGGAATCAAAATAGAGTATCATGTTATCCTAAAGGGTGAATATTTAAAATATTTAGGTTCCATTATTGACAAGGAAATAAAGAATGAAAATAATGTAATGCTTGATATTAAAGCATTTTCGGTAAAATGCTGAAATGTTGCACATATTCTATTGCATCAAAAAGATTGAACAAACTTTAGAATTCAAATCTATGTGTTATTGTTTCACAAACTAGGCCGTGTCCATGTCCTTCTCATTGACAGAGTCATAAAAGTGGTCGAGCCATAAGCGAGCCGAATATTGAGTTGTTACTCATATCAGGGGTGATAGCTGAAGATGTAAGAGGAAGGTGGAAAAAAAGGTCATAGTATTGCAAAAGGATTGTTGTAGGTGTGTTAATATTATTGATCTTGATTAGAAAAGTGCTGTAAAATAGGTATTTTGTTCTGTGACCTTAAAGGAAAACATGGTGTGGAAACAATAAATGAAGTCCCGTGTACTTTCTTCTTTTTTCATTGTTGCTAAAAATGTATATTGGTTACTTGTTCTGTTTACAGATTGTATAATAAGATCTTAACAACCTTTTTATGGCAGGGAAGCTAAAGTTAGAGAACTGGTGCTAGTATTACTTAGACTAGTAACAACAGAATTGGGTTTGCAGACACATGATTTGGCCACTTGATGCATGGCCTTGTAAACATTGGTTTGTCGAAAGCAGGTATTAGCAGAGGAAACTTGAATTTTTAATAGGTGAACAATTTTGTTTCCTTTTTCCTGTATTTAATTTCTACTTGAACGAGTCTCGGGGAAGCAAGTGTGGAGATGGTTTCATTTTGCTGTCTTAAAGCAAATATACCAAACAGAAATGATTCATCCTGTAAAAATGTTGAAAATTTTATTTCAATTTATTTGTATAATTGAAATATGAAAATGGTAGCACTTTTGCATAGTTTTCCAATGTTGTATGCAAGCGAAAGAATTCAGTATTCAGTATTAAGAATGACATGACATATAGTCTTTTGAGCATTTGTGGCTGTTCTAGTGCATATGGTTCACCTTTTAGGTTGCATAGATGAGAGGAGTTCAACCATCGTATATTCCCACATTCATCTTACATTTCTTGTTTTGTCAAGGACGAGTAAATAGAGATCAGCGTTCTAAAAAGTTCGTCTAAACGACGCTTAGATTCGAAGCTTGAGAAAAATACCTTGCTTCAAGCCTAGGCAATTTTTTTCCTTAAAACGACTAATTTTTTTCACATCTCTTTCGTTTTTTCGGGGTGCTCTTTATTAATTTTTTTTTTAAAAGTCTTTTATTTGACTTTAGTTTATTAATATATATATATCTATATATATA
>CAIGRP010100211.1:0-15778 GCA_903798385.1 Fraxinus cuspidata | reverse complement strand
TTTCTTTTTCTGTCTTTTTTTTTTTCGTTCGATTTTCTGTGTGATTTTTTGCTTGTTTAGCTGAGTGGACTTGTCTAATTCTATCGCGAAAATATAATTTTCTGTTCCAATGTTATTTTTGACGAATTCGAGTGTAAGAGATGAGAAAATTTGAGAAATCTGTGAATGAAACTTTAATTCACTCTTTTCATGCTCAATGAAGTGTTGCACTATTTTATAAATGGAAAACAAATTTTCTGTGCTAGAATGTGCTATGAATTCTGAAAAATTATTCTCCTTGTTGCTATAACTTCTTGGATTGGCAAGTTTGCTTTTCTAATTGCCATGAGTTTATAGTCCCGATTGCCAAGAATTATTGCTTTCTTGATTGCCCCGAGCGTGGGATCTTCATTGATGTTATTGCCATGACTTGTTTGATTAACAAGTTTGCTTTCTTGAATCCCATGAGCTGCCGCTTTGGATTGATATGGGCTGTGAAATTTTATTCTGTTTGACATGGGTTGTTTTGATTATCTCTAATTGTCTATTGATATGATCTTTATCATTCATTATTAGAGAATCAAAGACTATCAGCTTTTGCTTTTGATTTTTTTTTTCAGCGACGTTACTATCACTATAATTTGTTAAAAGCTTTTGTTCACTGGAAGAGCACATGTATCAGTAATTGTTGACTGTTATCTGATTTTGTTTCCTAGTTAGCGTCTGATGTGGTTACAAATATTATTGTCCCTTTTGCATTGATCACAAACTGGAAAATTAAGGATTATGTTGTTTACTGTGTTGAATAAATTCACAATTTCCAATATCTTTTTTTTTTTTCCAGTGGGCTCCATGTACAGCATTGACAACTATAGCTTTCTTGAGTGTTTGGAGCATTACGGAATCTGTGTGATGTTAAACTAATAGAATGGGTGCTAATGGTAATGTTCATGGGAATGGTGAAGGATCATCGAATGCTTCGGCCACCGAGAAAGGAAGTAGGAATAAGAGGAAATTCTTATCCGATTTGGCACTAGACAATCCGATTGATGTATCAACCTTTTCTCTGACAGAATTCCCAAGATATGAGTTGTTGGAGGAAAAATTTTGGAATGCTTTGAGTGGGTTGGGGTCACTTGTGTCGAGGTCGGAAAAGATTGTTGAGGAACCGGAAGTGGAAGAATTCCAACCGTCCGATTGGGATGATCCTTATACATGTCAGCTCGAGAAACTTTTAACTAGTAATTTACTTGCGACTTTCCACAGTGCAGTGAAGAAGATTGTTGAATGTGGATACAATGAGGAAACTGCCGAGTGGGTCATTTTAAACTGGGGCATATACCATGGTCATAAAGATGCAGTGTCAAATGTTGTGGATGGTGTTTTGGCTTTATTGAAGAAGGAAAAGGAGTTAAATTTTCCGAGGCTTCGTGTGTTTCAGGATTTACAGAGTTTGGCAGACTACACAATGCTGGAAATGATACATGTTATTCTGGAGGTTAAGCCATCTTTGACCATTATTGAAGCAATGTGGCATCTTTTACTATGTGATTTGAACCTCTTAAATGCATGCGCAGTGGAGCAAGATTCTTTGGGTTGTATTGGTGGGCCAGAAGTTCTTGGAGGAAACTCTGAATCATCATTTCCCGAATCTAAACCCGACCTGTCAGACACCAACCATTCAAATACTAACAAACCACATAATCTGAAACAGTCAATCCAAAGTTCTCAGCCCAAAAGCCTCACTGCAGGAGCTGTCTCTCGGTTACCAAACTCCAAAATTTCCCTTCCTAGTGATGTGGCTAAACCTAAGCAAGGAAGTTTGTCTTCTTTTCAAGATGCTAGGGGAAAGTTTTCAGGCATCACTAGGGAGCATATTCAGACTTCATCCCAAGCAACAGTTTTGGATGAAAAATCAGGGGGTAGTAGAAAAGGGTCGTCAAGTAATTCCAAGAGAGACATGCTTCGACAGAAGGCATTGAACTTCGAGAAAAGTTACAAGGGTTGTGTGTCTAAGGGAGCTTTCAAAGCAAAGGTTGCTGCCTGGGGCAACATGGTATTGGACAAGACTTTGAAATCACAATCTGATTCCTCTAGTATCGCAATGAAGAGTCATCCTCCTTCAAGCAATTTAGTATCAAGTGTACCTTCAAACATCTTGCCTGTTAAAGATACAAGCACCTTGCCTATTAAAGATACAAGGATCTTGCCTAATAAAGATACTGATCGTGTGTTACCTGCATTGGACACTAAATCTCCTGCATCGTCAGAATCCGAACTTTCTTCTAACACCAAAATTGACAAATCTGTTCCTTCTAGTGCTACTGATTACTATGCAACAATCCCATATGATGAATCTCTCCAGAGTTACGTTCCTCGAGATGACAAAGAGGAAACCTTACTGATACTAGTGCCCCATAAGCAAGCACTTGAGAAGGAGCTCCAAGGTTGGACAGATTGGGCCAATGAGAAGGTTATGCAGGCTGCTCGGAGGCTGAGAAAGGACCAAGGTGAGTTGAAAACTCTGAGGCAAGAGAAAGAAGAGACGGAAAAATTTAAGAAGGAGAAGCAAATTTTGGAGGAGAATACCATGAAGAGGCTTTCTGAAATGGAGTATGCATTGTCTAATGCCACTGGCCAGATTGAGGTGGCTAACTCCACTGTTCACAGACTTGGAGAGGAGAATTCAGCATTGAGGAAAGAAATGGAGGCTGCTAAACTGCTGGCTCTAGGGTCTGCTACTAATTTGCAGGAATCTATGTTGAGGGAGCAAGAGGCTCTGAAGAAGTCCAAATCCTGGGACATGGAGAAGGGTTTGTTTCTCGAGCAACGGATTAAACTAAAACGCCATGCTGCTGAGCTGCAGAATCAACTAGAAAAGACTAAAGAACGAAAGGACCATTTCAAGGTATGCTTTTCCCAGGAATAACTGTACCTATTTATGTACCTTCTGCTTATGTTTTTAATGGATGGTTGGTGCATAAAATCATAATGGTTCATATATTAGTTGTCTGAAAGAGTTCCGTTGTCTACCAAGCTGTCCTGTCAGGTGTTGCATTTACACAATGGCAAAAAATAGAAACATATACAATGACTGTGTTTCCAGTCAAATTCATTTGGGCTTATGAATCTCACGATTGGAACTTTAAATGTTTGTGGGTCTGTTAGTAGTTTGCATTGTTTAATTTGTTTGCCTTGTATCAAAGCTGAAACTTATTCAAAATTAATCTCAGATTCTTTGGAGGCAAGAAGAACAAGTAAAAGGAAAAGCTGTATCGCGCATTGATTCCTTCAAGAAGAGAAGAGAAGAAGAGGATGCTTTAGCAGAGGCAGAGGAGGATGACCTGAAACAAGTGGCAGAGCTTGATGTCCAAAAGTGTAAAGACGACATAAAAAAGCTCGAGAATATGATCTCTGAATTGAGATTTGAGTCTGAAGCTTCAAAAATAGCTGCACTGAAAAGGGGAATTGATCCGGGTTATGCCTCTACATTTCGGGGAAGTCACGGTACAAGGTTCTACGCCTTTCAGGACAACTTTGGGGTTGGAAGTGTCAAACCCGAAAGGGAATGTGTTATGTGTATGACTGAGGAAATTTCAGTGGTTTTCCTCCCATGTGCACATCAGGTTCTTTGCACCCTATGCAACGTGCTACATGAAAAGCAAGGGATGAACGATTGTCCTTCTTGCAGAACACTGATCCAGAAGCGGATTGCTGTCTGTTATCGCAATTCTTAGTATCCTTCAAGAGTATATGGTCGGAAGCTGGAGCTGGAGCCGGGTTGTCGGAGGAGCGATACAGTGATCTTTGTTCAAGGGGAGTTAAATTCATTTGACATTTACTTAATTTCATCTGTCCCTATTTGGTTATGAGTTTATCCCTTAATAGGGAAAACAGGCTAGAACTTCAGAAAATGCACAAGTAAATATTTTCGAAAGTAATGCAAGGACTTAACTCAGTCAATTTGTGTTTACTATAGATCCGATTGTACATTTTCTGTTACATTATTTTCGTCGTACTTTCTTACAATTCTGGAAGTCAAGGATGTAATATGGCATGCTTGTATGAGTTAGGCTTACACAAGTTGGAATTGGCAGAAAAAAAATGCTTAAGAAAATTGGAAGACATATTATAAGAATCGAACTAGACTAACGACCGAAAAAATTTAGAGCTAGTTTGAAATTATTAAAAGAACATCACAATTGGCTGGTGTCTCCAAAATTTAGTTTTTATTTGTTCAACCAGTTTGATGACACGAGACCCTTTACCTTTTTTTAAGTTAATGTCTTGGTTGATTTTCGAATCATTGAAAAAAAATAGCCCATTTCTACTGATTTTGAAATAATAGACGAAAATTATTTACCGACCTAAAGATGACTTAAATAGTGTCGTATGTCTGAGTGGTTAAGGAGACAGACCTGAAATCTGTTGGGCCTCGCCCCTGCAGGTTCGTTCCTTGCTGTGGATGTTCCGAGTTATTACATTTTTATTTTTCCCTCTGAAAAGTCACTGTGTGTTTACTTCACTATGTGCGTTCTCTGTTGTTTACAAATGAATGATTTATCTAATCATGAGTGAATGAACGACATGAAAGAGATGATTCCATTTGACAGAAGTAGAATTAGATTTTAAGGTGCGCTAAAATTTAAAGTTGGGCTCGACCCTTGAGTTATTGCCGAATTTATGCCTTAAAAGGCTCCGGTCTTGCTTACGAAGAAAACAAACGAAGAAAGTTTTAATGATACAATTGTTCAACATTTGAATATCATTTTATGAATAAGTCTCTCCTAAAGTTTGGGCCTTGAGTCGTTTATGAAGCATTTATTGCTACCTGTATTTGTTCGAGAGTTCTTCCTTTGGTTTCGGGTACTACTTTGATCACAAACAAAATGGCAAGTGCGTTTACTGCAGCATAAAGAATGAAGGTTCCTACAATCAAGTACAAATGTTATGTGGTTAGGACATATTCTCAATAGACCTAGAAAGATAGATGTTCACAAGAGTAAAGTTGACTAGAAGTGGGATGGTTATAATGACTCAACCTTTGTGTCCAAACCGTTATATCATACGTAATGTCCGTTTTAGAAGAGCATCTACCCTCTTAATGCTCAAGAATTTCTCTCGCATGTCCCTGAATTCGAATTCCAGATATTTGTTTTATGAGAAACTTAAGTTGAATTATGGCACCAATTGAGAGAGTTAAGTATGATATAACGGTTTGGACATGAGGTCGAGTCATTACAAGGGTAGACTAGACTAAAACTAATATCACCTTTGTGTTTTGAACCATATAGCAATATCAATACATTTACTTACCATATGAGTTCCAGCTCAAAAGAAAATTGAATGTGTAAGAACATGCCCATGCACCAAACCAATTCACGAGTGTTGCAAGGCTTCCTGCGACTCCTTTAATGTTTATAGGAAATATCTACAAGAAACACGATTATTAGACTAAACGATTGTGTGTTCATGTATGATGAACTTGAGGTTATCGAGTTATCATACCTCGGACATGACTACCCAAGGAACTGCTCCCATTCCAGCTGAAAATGCTCCTATGTACACCTGATTTTGGAAAATCATCTCGACTTAGATGAAGAATTCTTTCCAATTTGGTCGGGGGGAAGGGGTGGACTTACTAGTATGCCTGTCACAGCTAGTGCTGGTGCTGCATTCGCTGCTATTCCGTGCTCCTGTTGCATAGTATAGTCCATTCCAAATGACAATCTTTTGACAAAAATGATAAGGGAAAGGTTTAACGGAAACCTAAACAGTTGAATCTTTACCTTCAGATAATATGAGCTCCCTGTTAGTAGACAACCTAGGATGAGGCCGAATGCAGAAACCTGAAGAAAAAGACATTCTGTGAACTTGCATCGTGAATAATGTAATAATATGTGTGAAACGAATGGTGTTGAATAGTGAGATTTACCAGTAAAAGCGGTTTCCGTCCTGCTCTATCTATTAAGGTTGCACCTAGTGCAGTGATTATGACCTGAAAAGGATATTCAGTATAAACAAAAAATGCACTAATCTCTCATAAAAAGTGACACTTTTGTTGGGGTATTGACCTGAAGAATAGCATAAACTCTGGTTCCAATGTCGGCTGGGAATCCTGAGAATTTGCAGGTGAGAAATACAGATCATTCGTTTGACATTAGTACCGAAAATTTTCATTTTGCTCGAAAAGATTATAAATAGAGTCAAGTTATTGATCAGATACTTACCTGAGGACTCAAAAATACTGCTGGTGTAGAAACAAATTCCATTGATTCCTCCAAATTGTTGAAAGACCATTAGTCCAACCCCAATCTGGACATTATAATAAACAAGCTTAAGCTTTTTTTCTTTCTTAATACCGTCTAGTGTCGTCTTATCTAACTCATCAAATATCCCAAAAAAGAAACAAAAGTAGAGATTTACCGTGACAGAACTCGAGTATCATTTTTGAAATAAGTCGAGTAGTTTGGCTTTTGGAAGTTTCTGAAGAGTTTCTATATAATCCTGTCAAAGAAAAATAAATATTGTTTGCACATAGAAATTATAAGAAAATCAGGATTTCAGAAGTCTGTACTTGGATTTCAGCTGCCTCTTCAGATATGTTAGCATTTTTGCCTCGAAGTCTTTGTAATGCAGCTTCAAACTCTTTTTGATTTCCATTTTTCGCCTGAATATATTTTAGTAAGATTTCAATCATTCTACAGTAGATATACATTTAAGCAGCATTTCTTACCAGCCATCTTGGAGATTCTGGGATGATAACAAGGCCAACGAGGAGAACAGCACATGGAACTATTCCTGCATAGTTCAAAATGTGACAGGATTACTTATTTTCATATAACGATTTTGGTATGTCTTTATTCTGAAAATCTCAGTTTTTTGAGCCTTTTTATAACAGAATATGTGAATTAGGCCAAGCATTATCACCTGTTATTGCTAAAGCCCTCCATGTTAGAAATGTGCCTGCGATGAAGGAAACAGATACTCCTATACAAATCATCAACTGTGGATCAAGAAGCAAAAAATGAGTTGGTTGAGAATATGTCCTCGAGATTTTTACGGTAAAAATTCCATTTTAGCGTCCAACACGGTCATGTACTAAACATGCAGTTATTGTTTTAGCTTTTTTAATGTCATACGTAATAAAGAAGATCTTTACCTGGTTTATAGTTGTCAAAGCTCCTCGTAAATCTTTAGGAGCAATTTCAGCAATGAACACCGGTACCTAATAATAAAGAAAATCGATCATAAAAAAGGAGTCCTAACGCGTCATTTGATCTATAACGAAAACAAATTTTACCACATATGAAAAGACTCCCATTCCGTATCCTGTTGCCAATCTTCCAATGTCCAGAGGCAGAGATCCCTGGTGTTATTATTCGGAATTTTATCAGATACGTTTGTTTTGTGTATTCTTTTCGTTCATTAGTGACTCAGAAGAAATTAGTTACAGAAAGTTTAAAAATATAAACCTTGGCGAAGTAAATGGCCAGCCACCCTGCTACACAGAATCCACTTGATACTGTCATCGCCTGCTTAAATTTCATATCAAATGAACCTAAATTAATCCAGAAGAAGTTCTAAATAATGGTTGATATTCCGATACATATTAGAATCTCTTCAAGCTTACCCCTTTACGACCTATACAATCAGCAATTTTACCACTTGTAATCGCTCCAATCATCGCTCCAAAAGTCAGTATCGAGCCAAACAATGAGTACTGCAAAGTAGAGGAATCAAAAAGAAATGCTCAAGTAATGAATTCTTTAAAAAGTATACAAGAATGAAATCCAAGTACGTATAAGAAAATTCCGACAGATAATCCTAGTATAGACCATTTTGGATCGCACTATACGGTACAACGATAAGTCACAAGTACTTGGTATTAATATTAGTACATCTTTAACTAACCTCTGCCAAGGATAAACTCAGATCTTCTCGGATGGCGAATTGAGTAGGTGATGAATACCCTGCCTGAAAAGTGAAAAAAAAAAATTAAAAAAATTGATCATATGATAAGAAAAAGGACTAACAAAACACTTTTTGGCAACTTATAAGAAACTCGCAAAAAAGTACTTATTACTTACACAAGATCCAAATGCATAAGAACCACAAACTGCAACAAATGTACTGAGGTAAACCATGCATCTTTCCTCCTTGACATTGCCATTTTCGACGTTCTTCTCTTGTGAAATAAGTGGAACTTTAATTCCTTCTTGCAAACTGTTTTCAACTTTCTCTATATCTTGATTCTTAGCCATGGCTCTCTTCTTCTGTTCTTCACTTTCCAAGTGAATATATTGTTTGTTTGTGTATATATCCTGGAGAAGAAAAGTTTCCTCAAGATATATACTCAAACAACAAATATAAAAAAAAAAAAAAATAGAAGAGATAAAAGTTTTTGGATGGAGCAAAAACGTAAATTCTCGTCTAGAAGTTTAAGGTGTTAAGGTCGAAAAGCTTAAAAATTTAAATTTGGTAAACAATGCTACACTCAACATCAAGCATTCAACTTGTGCCACTTGAGATAAACTTTATACAACACATGGAATTAAGTTCCGTGGGACGACTTCAATACCAAGAAGATACTATTTGAAGAAAGCAAGCAAGTCCATGGATAAAGCTCAATCTTAAGGGAATATTTATAATTAATTTTGTCAAGTTATCCAAAGTTCCAAACTACTCTTTTTCAACTTGTTAATTCATGAAATAAAGCCAAGTAAACAATTTCCGTGACTTAAGCATAAAAGTGATACGAGAAGAATTAATCTTCCCTTTCAGAGATTGATCGAATATTTCGAGTTAATCCTTCACGTTCAAAGCCACATTAAAGGAAGGCTCAAAGTCGAGCTTTAGAAAAGATTCACTATGTCTCGCTATTAATATTCATGTACAATATATACAACATGAGATAACTAGTTTAAATTATCATTACAAGATGCTACCAAAAAAGACAGAAGTATGTCCATGTATACAGTTAATATTCAGTACAAGATAAGTTGATGGATCCTTTACAGGTTGGCTGCTGGTTAAATCTAGTTGTCTCCTTACTTAAATGAGGCTAAAATTTAAGTAATTTTGTTTATTTTAATGCCACTACATTTCTTATATATAATATTCTTGAATCACAGGGTATTCGATCCAAATTATTTAAAATCCGACGATAGTGTATTGGGATGTTATCGATATGGAAAAAAAAAAGGGCGAGGTAGGTCGAGAAAAAATGAATTATTTTCTTTTTTTAGTTTTTATGCTTCACGTAATAATTCATAAAAGAATGTACATTTGATGCCACCAATCAAATTGACAAAATATTTCACCTACCACCTATCACTTTTCAGTTCATTTAAAATGTTTGGGTTATGTTTATAAACCATTTATAATCAATCAAATCGTTTTTTATTCACACATTTGTAGGATCACAATTATTATTCACTTATTTTTATTTTTATTATAGTTTAAACCGATTATAAATACTTCCCAAATATGCATTCAGTCAAAAAAATCTAGTAAATACTCAGGATATAATAATAATTTTGTTATAATATTTGATTTCGGTATAACTTACAATAGATATAGTACTGAATCAATCCAAATTTATCGGAAATAAGGATAAATTTTTTTTTTTTATTTGCATAAAAGAATTATCTTCATAATTATCACAGAAAAATACTGATATTTTCTTCTTCCTTTCTTCTTTAATGACTCTGGCCTAACATTGAACTTTATGGCAGCATAAACACAAAAGAATGCATAAGAATAAACAAAAAATGCTGGAAAAAAAAATAAAAAACTCAATTTTGGGCTTTAGCGACGATCGGACGCTGATACCATCACTGTGCAGAATATTTTTTAGAGTGAAATCTCTCTCAAAATGAAAGTTCTGAAAATAATATAAATAAATGAAGGGCAAAGGAGATAAATTGTTTACACCATATCACGTGGAAATAAATTGTTTTATCTTCGGTACTAGATAATACTATACTTTTCCATAACATAACACATTGTTTACACCATATTACGTGGAAATAAATTGTTTTATCTTCGTAATATCTAAAACCTCCAACTTTTTCGGGCCTCCAGAAGGGTCGAGCCGGGCCCACCTCTAGATGCATATATTAGATTAAAGCATCATCCATCCAACCAAAGTAAGCAGGCCTAAACATGAGACCAACAGCTCATTCTTGTTGCAGAAACACACTTGTTAAGATTTAGCAGCAGTGACAAGCTCCTGTACAACAATCCAGATCTTTTTTAAATTCTTTTAAGAACAACAAACATTGATAGTAAACATCGATTTACACTACAAAAGGTTGTATGTGATTCCAGATCACAGAATTCCACTGAATCTATCTAAATGAACAAAAGAATGAGCTACATAGCAATTTCAAGGAAGCAAATTGCAGTATGGAGTTCAATTGACATCGTCACGTAAGTACCAGTTGATCACCTCACAGATTACCTACCACTAGAATTCTCATTATCTTCCTTGGGTGTCTGAGGACAGTCTTTATCAAAAGTGTAAGGCTGATAGCCAGCAGGCGTCGACAATTTGCCAGAACCACTGCTGCTTGCTAACCGCTCAATATCATCAATATTTGTAATGAGAGATATTGGTCTTTCCGGTATCGAAGGAACTGGTACATTAGTGTCCAACAATTTAACAACCTGGTCCATTGTCGGCCTAGCATATAATTGCGGATGTGAACAAAGAACAGCCACTAACACGTACTTCTCTACAACAACCGGAGGACCCAAGTCTGGCATATCTTCAACGACATCCAATGCTCTACCATTCCTAACCAGAGACCAAGCCCAATCAGTGATGAGTGTAGGCTGACCATCATTAACTGCCATCAGCGCTTTCTTCCCGCTCAAAAGCTCGAGAAGTACTACTCCAAAACTATAAACATCACTTCTCTCTGTCAATTGTCCATATAACGCGTACTCAGGTGCCACGTATCCCATTGTCCCAGCCACCCTAGTACTCAAGTGAGTCAATCCCTCTGGGTTAAACTTTGCTAATCCAAAGTCCGCCACCTTAGGCTCAAACTTCTCGTCCAAGAGTATATTACTTGCTTTAATATCTCTATGGATAATCGACGGTTGTGCACCATAATGCAAATAAGACAAACCTTTAGCTGTCCCAAGCGCTATCTTCTGACGTATAGGCCAACTCAACTTCTTCTCAACCAACCCAAATAGATGATCATGAACACTCCCATTCTTCAACAAATCACACACAATTATCCTTTGGTGACCCTCATAAGGGGTTGTCGCTGTACAATACCCTCTCAAAGCCACCAAATTCACATGTCGAATGCTGGCAATAACTTCCACTTCGTGTGTGAAACTTGCATCACCAGAAGCAGAACAATTCTTGAACCTCTTCAATGCCACTTCAGAGCCATCTGGTAACACTCCCTTGTACACATTCCCATACCCTCCTCTCCCAATTATATTATCCCTAGAAAAATTCTTCGTTGCAGCCTTAATTTCATCAAATTTGAACCTAATTAATGTAGTACTCCCTCTAATCGAATCCAACCCAGAACTTGCGTTAACCTCATTCGTCACATTTGTTGACTTTGGCTTTAAAAATTTCTTCCTTCTCCGTCGGAAAAACCAACACACTAAAAACCCCACTATCAAAACCACCACAGTAATCGACACACTTACAGTAATTACAACCTTTTTCTTCTTATCACTCGAACTGGGTGATGTAAAATCGAGATTAAACAAGCACTTTGCTGTACCTTCATTGGTGGGCCCTTGGAGATTTGCAAAAGCCGCGACGTAAATAAAAGGGTAGGCCGTACAATCGGAGACATTCCCGATTGACGGGCCGGCAAGGTACGAGGCTTGAAGCCTGGAAATTGCAGTGGTACACGTGGCGCAAGGGGAGCTGTTGAGGAGGGACTGGTTACATGCTGAAACGATGTCGTCGAGATCCTTTCGCGGGATAACGGATTCGAATTCGGATCGTGTGGTCATGTTCATACAGCCACGGGCAATCCATGTCGTCTCGAAGCCACACCGACGGCGTATGTCGAAGTTGGGTTCATACTCGTTAACCAGCGATTCATACGAGTCCCAGCACGATTCGGCCGACTCCGGCGGCGGGAGAAACGAGTTGGTAACTCTGAGATACTCAGATTCAACGAGTCGAATGCCTTGTTTAATATACTGGCATTCCGATCGGCTATCCACGTTACTGGCCCTCTTGCCTTTCCGTAAAACACCAAAGTCTAACGGGCACGGGGTGGAGACATTACCGTTTTGGAGGAGGTCCCGGTTGGGCTGGCGGCGGCTGGAGGTAGAGGGAACCAATACTTGGCACAAAATTGATAAAAACAGCAAAAAATAACAAATACGCAGCATTGAATTTATGGGTTTATAACGACGATTCACAAAAATCTAGAGGAGGTTTGCTTTATTCTACGGCGGCTTGCCATTGAGCTTTTGAGGTGGGCAGGGAGTAGGGTTAGGGAAATGGAGTTGATAATGAAGAACATAACTATTCATTGAGCAGCCAAGGTAGAGATTATTCAGCAGACGATAACGAGAAAGAAGGTTCTGGGAAAGGGGAAAAGGAAATTTGGAACACAGGAGTTGACTTCAATGGCCAATGCGCTGAATTGAGGGGTCCACCATTGCTGTTGAATGTTGAGCTGTGCCTGTGCGTAGAAAATGGAAATGGTTAAACGGTAAGCGCCTATTCTCTTTCTCATTTTCAACCCATTTTCTATTTTCGATTTTTCAAAACAGTCAAAACGCGCTCTTTTCCATTTTCGAAAACGTATTTTCGAAAACAAGTTTAAAATTTGTAAAGAAAATCCAAAACGACAAATTTTTCATTTTTGGTGTTTTCAGTTATAATCAAGTCAAAATTTTCAAAACGCATTTTGGGCGTTTTCCAAAACAATTTTTCAAAATGCCAAAAAGAACACATTTTCAAAAATCTCAAATGGACACTCAAAACACAAAACACAAAATGAATTCAAAATTCAAAACATAAAACTTAAACACAAAGATAACAGCCCCTTAATTTTTCCGCAGCCAAATATAGAAGCTATGTGAAAGATACCACAAATTTGAAATTCCACAATCATAGATTCATATCCAACGATTTATTTTTAAGAAAATGAATTGCAGAGAAAATAATTGTTTAAAATTTGTTTTTCAGTGAATTGTTAATTAAGTGTGTTTGATTTGTATAATTTTCCACTCGAAAATTTTTAAAATTTTGGATTTTTTTTGTGTGTCATTTGGCTTTATTTTACATGAAAATTGTCCATTAAAATGATAATTTTTTCCATAATTTATTGTTGTCATTGCCAAAAAGTAAAAAAAAAAAATATTTACAAGAAAATCATTTTTTCATCAGAGTTTAGTATTCGTTTGGCTTTTATATGAAAATTGTCAATTAAAATGAAATTTTTTTAATAATTGGTAAAAAAATTTGTTCCAATTGTAAAAAAAAATGTGGAAATTAGAAATGGTGGGAAAACCAATTCCACAAATTCCATGAAAATGTGCACGTGTGGAGTGAAGTGGGAAAAATTTTTCCATGCCAAAAAATGGCTATCAAACTAGCCAAAAATGGGAAAATGGAAATTGTTCCATGGAAAATCATGACTATCAAATATTGCCAAATGTCTTTTCTATGTATCATTACTATAAATAAACATAAAGAGTTACATACTAAAGATTTATACACAGATGATGTGTCAAAAAGTGAGTTGAAATTTTTTTTGTACTTGATTAAAAAAAATTATGTCATAATCATATCTCACAACATTATATATATGTAAATAATTACGTAAATCATTATGCACATAAAGCTATCGAAAAAAATAATTAAATCGATTTCAACCTTGTCAAACTAACTTAATTGACCAACAGAAAGAGTGAAAGACCAATGGTGTGAGATGCTAGTAATGCACAACCTTGAATTGTTAATGGTTATGATGATAAGGTGGAGATTGACAATGATATATTATCATCTAAAAAAGATAATAAAAATTTTCGAATTGAAATAAGGGAGCCCGATGAAAATAATTTTACATCAAATGACACGAAGATAACTTAGATGAAGAAGGGATATTGAATTGGAATTCGATAAAGAATACAAAATTTAAAATTTTTTAAACTCGATGTTCATGTCTAATATAATTATAGGAATTGATTAACAAGTAATTATAGTATTTATGATTTTACAAAAAAAATTGAAGAATACGTATTTGTTTGAGCCCATTTTTTTAAAAAAAATGATTTTTGTAATAGTGTTATGATGGAGAATGTGTGGTTAAAAAAATAAGGAAAATTTTTAAATTTGCATGTAATATAATTTTATTGAATAATGTGTGGTTGAAATGATATTAGGTTACATTTTGATGGAAAAAATGTGGCTCAAACAAGGACAAAGCTCAAAGAATGCATTATTTTTATTTATTTATTAGTTTAGAAAATTTAAAATTATCGCATATGTTACGTATAAGCATGCGTATGCTTGTAATGCTTGATGCTCAATCAAAATGCATTACGTATTTTAAAACCTTGATATTGAGAAGTCTAGATTTCTCGAATTTAACTTCTATTTTTTTTTTTCGTTACAAAGATTTCGTGTTTGTACCTCTTAAAATGCTAAAGGTAGGAATAATAAATAAATAGATTAATAATAGAAAACCCCCTAAAACCGTTTTCAATTGCGATGTACTCCCTTACCTATTGGAAATTGTAGAAAACCCTCCTACCATCCAATTCCGTTAATTTTTACCGTTAAAAACTGTAAAAACTGCAAAAATTAAAAATGAATAATTACAGTTTTGATCCTAAACTTTTTTTTAACAAATTACACCAAAATCTTTTGTTTATACCACCCATATTCTCGTACCTTTAAAACTTATCTTCCACCCCAGTCCTCATCCAACATATGATTTTTGAAATATTCGAACGATGTCGCATTAACGACCCTTGGCAGAGCAACTTCCAACATCACCAAAGTATGACTTTCCTCATATAAGGCATTATAACGACCTCAAGTCAAAGGACAAATTCCACTACCGAACGTTAGAGTTGATCATAATACTCAAATAGTTATCCATATGAAATCTCGCCAGCAGGTCTCCAATATTTTGTTCTATAACAAAATACAAACATGTTCATTTAAGTGTCACCGCACTTTAACTTATGAGATCAACTACTTACTTCACAAATAAGAAATGTTATACGTGATGGTGTATCTGTAATAACGATATATATATATATATATATATATATATATATATATATATATATATATAATTACGACCATGGATAATTTAAGATTCAGTCACATATAATTTGTATCTCACAATCACAATTTCTTGTGATTAACTAATTATTAAAATTTGAATTTAAGGACTCTATTATTTAATTTAATAATCAATTAAATTAAATAATATATCTGCAATAAAAATGCATCAATTATATATTTAAAGTATTTATGTTCAAAGTTGATTCGACCTAACGCTTATCACTTAAATGTAGAATATCATCATTCCTCAATTTTCTGTTTATAAAGATTCTACTTCTAAACTCTGAATGATTTCTTTGCTATCCTCTCTGCAGATATCTAGCTCCCGAGTTCTTAATGCACGGTATAGTAAACGAAAAAAAATTGATGTTTTTGCCTTTGGGGCAGTGGCGGACCCAACACCTGGCGAGCCCCGGCGGCCGCCCGTGCTGGGTTTGCCGGAACGGTTTTTATTTTTGGGACAGTGAATATACTTTGAATTATATATTTGTTAAGTTC
>CAIGRP010100206.1:0-13642 GCA_903798385.1 Fraxinus cuspidata | reverse complement strand
TTCAAAACTCATAAAAGTTTTGAAGCCCAGTTGAGAAATTTGAATGATGGGCCCAAACGAGACCATGTAAAGTCTCAAGACAGTACCCAAGACGGAGTCATATAGCGGGGGCCCATCATCGCCCAAGCCGGTAAGACGCCCAAGGTCCGAGTGAGCGTCATCGCCCAGGAATGCAAGAGGTCCAAGATCTAAGAAAGCATAACGTCTTTATTATTATTATTTAAAGCGACGGTTATTGAAACAGTTCATTCCACGATCCAAGTACCTCAATCAGGAATGATTAAACGTCAGGAATAATAGCAGCGGTTAAAGATGGTTTTTTGGCAAATCATTCATTATGGAATAAGTGGGTGGTTACAGGACGATAAGTATCAGTTATTGACAAGTCATCTATCATGGAGAAAGTGGGTGGTTACTGGACGTTAAACAGTTTTTTAAAAGTTTCTAAAATGACATTACGAGAAAAAACTGTCAAATAAGTATAAAAGGGAAAAGACAACGTAGAAGAAAGGAGATCAAATCCAACTCTCAAACAGAGAACTATGTAATTTTCGTTCATTATCTTTTTTATCGCCAATTACTTCGTAAGTTCAGTGTGCTTGTGCCCCTTGGAAGCATTTCGCTTCTTGTAAACTGTGATCTTCACAAATAAAGCACCCATCGTTGGGATTTTGTCTCAAGAAGTTGTCATTACTTACACAATCGTCTGAACCTTCTTCTAATTGTTAGCGAGACCCAATTTTTCGCGCGAAACAATAGTTGTTTCTACTATTCTCTACATGATTTATTCACTAAGAGTATCCATTTTCGATGGAGGTCAAGAAATAAGTTTATATTTGTATCGAATTCTTGAGCTGAAAATGCATAACTCTCGACCCAACTTAAGCAATAACGTATATCTTGATCTGAACATCTATTTTCAACTCAAAACGAATAAATAATTAATTTTTTTATTCTACTGGATTTTTTTTTTTAAAAATGGTCACATGAACTTGAAGTTTTCAAATTGAACAAATTTCTTGACCTCCGGTACATTGTTAGATTTAGGTAACATTGAAGTTCAATATATTAATCCAACTTGTTGACCTTGATTTCTACACATGTAACGTGACCAACAAATCTCGATTCCATTCATGATCAATGGAGAAGGCGGCTTTAAACGCTACAACGATCAGTCAACTGGTATAAGTGTATATGAGTATAAGATGAACGAAATATGCGAGTCACGTTAATGTACGGGTATAGTGATGTAGAACGAATGGCCGAGTGGATTACAGAACAATGGGACCAAAAAGAGAAAATTAGTAAATCGAAGATTTGGCATTCGAGCTCTTGTTTGGGCCCATAATACTTTTTCAAAAAGGAACGACGAGCCGGACTGAGTTCGTTTAGGATGTAAACTGTTTTTTAAGTTTTAGTGTTATTCTTGTTATTTAGATTTTTTTTTTTTTTTTTTACAATTTTAGTTCCGTTAAACTAAGTTTTTATTCTCTGATGGATTCCAGATTTGTGTTCTTAATATTTTTACTTGAATTTCTTATTTCGCCCTACGTCACATAGGGGGTTTACAAGATAATTAAACGAGAAAGCAATCTTACTTGGGTGTGTAAAATTGTATTAGCTTCAAATGACACAAAATGTAAGCTTTTATAGTAAAAAATGAGGAATGGCCACCGATGGATGGAAAGACATGTGGTCTCATCCTGATGACTAAAGCGTCTGCTACAGATATGTCATATCAATCAATCATATAAAGATCTTGCATAGAAAATCTCATTGGAAAAGTAGAGTAGGAGATGCTTTCTCTTGTAGGAGGCTAATTGCCTCAGATTACTTTTACAGCAAGTTATAGCACCTCGCCTAAATCACGAAGATCAACCACTACATGGCACTTTAGCTAAGGTGGTACATCACTTCAATTACTTTAGTTATGGCATCGACTTGGCATAGTGACGTGGAGTGTGGGTTGATTAGTGCTTACTAGTTGGCTACCATATGACTTATTCTTGAGACCTTATTAGAAGAAGCATAACAAAACTAGTAGTTTTTTACAAGAATAGTGTATAAACTGAGATCTAATGATATTTACACCTGTATTTTTTAGATTTTCTGTAACTTATAAATTAGATATTTATTTAGACATTATAACAAAGCCAAAATCCAACGAAAAACTCGAAGGAGAAGGAAAGAGTTTGAAGACGGTTAAAGCATGGAAAATGGTGCGATAAAGAAAAAAAGAAGTATTATTACTGAGTATTCATAGAGATTGTCCCATCTTAAATTGCGACAAATTCAGTACTATTATTGTATTGTTCTGCTTTATGAACGATTCCATACATTTCTAATGAATCGAGCCCAATGTGAAAGCTTTATAGTCCAATTGAACTCTCTGAAAATCCACTACCATAGAACCATAAAGAGGAAATATTTTATTCCTTTTCTAAATATATTTTTATTTTTACCGTATGTAGGTTTCTTGTAAACGCCCCTTTATATTTGAGGAACTTACCTAAAACCTTACTTTTTAAAATTCAATTTCATAATTAGATCATAATTATTTTCTTTCAAAACTCAATTTTAACCCACTATTCACATTCTTCTGCCTCAGCTCCCCATAATCTGATGACCTCCCACTAACCCTATACAATTTACAATCCCTTTGTGCTTCCTCTTGTAGCCTCACAACAGTGCTCACGGTATATATCGAATTATAATTGCTTAATCTAGTGCAATTCGCGTCTCCATTGATTAAAGAAATTTCAACAATTGACGAAGACTCCGAGATTGTCCCTTTTGCGTTCTTCTTCTTCTTTTTCTTCTTTTTGCGATTTGGTCGAGTAGACAATGGTGTAGTGTAGTTTTCTTGTATGAAGGGGGGGATTGGAGTTGGAACAGAAAAAGAAGGATGTGGTAGACATAATCTTCTCATTTATGTAGATGGCTAGGGATAGCTTGCATCCATCGGATCGCACTGCCATGGCCAGTGGAGGGGATATTGGTTTCAGTTTTTGATTTAGTGAGTGTGTGTGTGTATGGATGACGACGTTTTTGGGTGACGATGGTGGTGTTTGATAGTAGAGGAGGAGGTGGTGATGGTGTTGAGGTAGTGGCGGCGATTTAGGTCTTCTCACCTATTTTATTTTGGAGGCGGTGGTAACGGTGGTGATGATTTTTTAGATGTGTTTGAAGGTAGTAGTGGTGATGGTAATGTTAATGGAATCTTGACCATGGAAGGGACGGTGATGGCGAGATAGTGGTGTGAGGTGGCGTAGTGTTCCATTGGGGTTCGAGGTGGGATAAAGAGTGTTTGTCACCCATTATTTGGATGATTGTAACCAATAAAATGGTTAATTTGTAACAAATAAATAATATATAATCGATAAATAGATGATTTGTGACCAATAAATAATACATATTTAAAAAAATGTTGAGATTGTGACTCACAAATTATTAAGTTGTGATCAATTAGTTTGATAATTGTGATCGAGAAATAATTTGTAACCAATTAATTTGATAATTTGTGATTGTCAATAAGTTGTGATCGATAAAATTTGTGATTTGTTACCGAAAAATAAAGCATGACCTATTTTGATAATTTGTGACCGATAAATAAATTGTGATCTATAAAATTTGTAATTTGTGATCAAGAAATAATGGTTGACCAATTAATCTGGTAATTTATGCCTAGTAATTTATGTTCGATAAATAAGTTGTGATCTATAAAATCTGTGATTTGTGATTGTGACGTTCTGTGATTGTGATTGATACGTAATTGTGACCATAAATTATATAATATTATAAAATTAATATATTTAATTACCTATTTAATAAATAAAATATTATTAATTATAAAATTAATTAATAAAATTTGAATTATGATATGTTTTTTGAAACTTTAAAACAAGTTTCTTAATGTTTTTGCTAAATGGTTAACCAAAACAATAATTTGTAATATATTAAATATCACATCAAATGAGAATTATTTTTTAGATAATTCTAACCCCACTACAAATCAATTATTTTAATAATATTTTACTTTTCGTTTTTCAATATGTAATAAATACTATAGAATCTTTGGTCATATTTGAATTTCGTGTTATTAGTTTTCAATTAATTAACATTCGTATTAATTTAAACTTAATGAATATTGACTTGATTATATATCATATCAATTGAGAATCATTTTTTGAATTATTTTAACCTTACTACAATTCAATTATTTCAATAATACTTTACTTTTCGTTTTTCAATATGTAATAAATACTTTAGAATCTTTGGTCATATATGAATTTCGTATTATTAGTTTTCAATTAATTAAAATTCATATTAATTTAAACTCAATGAATCTTAACTTGATGAATCTTGATCTGCATGAATTCAGAGTAATTATGGATGAATTTATTTCTATACATGCATCTAGAAATTTTAATGGATATTTAAATTCATGTATTAACAATTAATTCTTATATATCAAATGTAGTATAAAAAAATTGTTCATTTGTAGTATTTCATCATCACAAAAAGTTTGAATAATAAAAGTTGAGTTTTGATAATACAACTTTCTTCTCTTAAATTTCTATCCTAAATTTTATTTTCTTCCATATTTTGTTTATGTTGCAGCAGATCGAAATCAAGGCATATCATATCAAATATTGTTTTTACAATACTTATAAAGTATTTCAAAATTACGTGCAATGTACGTTCAACTTTGACTAGTATTCTCAAACATCACTTGTGTCATCCATATCAATTTCTCTTGTCGATATTATGGAATATTTATGCTTTTAGAGCATCTCCAAGACATTTTTTAAATATGAAATGCTCTCTATTTTAAAAACTCAACATTTAAAATCATGTTTCAATAGATTCTTTAAATTAACATTTTAATTTAGAAAGTGGGTTTGACTCTCCAAATCACTCTCTATGATCAAATACATTCAGAGTATTTCAATTTTCAATGTAAGAAAATAATAAAATAATCTAAATAAAAGATAAAGAAAAATAATAAATATTTTTTTGAAGTAGTAAAATCAAGTTTTAAATATAAAGAACTTGTTGGAGTATTTCAAAATTTTAATTCTCTAAATTTATAGATACTCTCCAAAAGATAGAATATGTTCTTTAAAAATAGAGAATCCTTTGAAAATGCTCTTACATCATTAATATATCATATTGAAACAGGTTATTTAACATTGTAATTAATGTATTATATATGCCATTAATTTCGCCCTTGAAGAGATAATGAAAGATTTAGTGTATTAGAAAGTGTTAATATTGTAATAAATAAACATCTTACGTGCCTATGTTATTCAATCCTTCTACAACTCCATACCCACCCTCACTCTTCACTCTCACGCGCTTTTCGCTCCAACTTTGTTAACCAACTCTTTTCCATTGCTCGCTTTTGTTGGTTTTCTACCCTAGTCTTGTTTGCCTCTTCTTCATCCCATCGTTGCCTCGCAACAACTAGTATTGGGGAGATAGAAGCGGAGAGCAAGAAACGGAGAATTTTTATATTTATCTTTTTAAGTTTTTATGTAATTAAGAATAAAAATATAATTTTATACACGTTTTTATTTAATAATAAGCCCCAAGGTTCAACGGAACAAAAATATTAAAGATCAATAGTGTGTGTTATAATTGAAACGGACATGATAATAAATAAGGAAAAAGTACATAAATATAATACTATAAGAATAAAAATTCAAATTTAACAAACTTGTAAAAAAGCTTCATAAATCAGATGTTAACATATATTAACAACAATAATAAAATATACTATACCTCTCTTCCGCTCACCATCCGCTACCAATCTCCGCCCTATCTTTCCCAAAATTCTCATAGCGAACAGATTATCACATGTAATCCACCAAATACTTTCCCATCTCTTTTGAAGCAACGAGTGTCTGGTCGTGATTTTCTTGCCATCAACTCGACATTGATGATTTTTTATTTCTCTAATTTAGATAGCAGTGATGACGGTGATGACTTTTATGTTGCAATGAAGATTGGGTATATGTGGATTACACCTCGAATCAATTTCCTTACTAATTATCACAGTGACTGTTCGTGACCAGACCTGTGTAAGTTACTACTATTTATGACCATGTTTGTATAAACTGTTATTGTTTGTGGGTAGAATAGTGTGATATGTGACCAAGTTTGTCTTCATTGTAACTGTCTGTGACAAGATCAATATTAACTATGACAATATGTGATCAAATCACTGTTAATTTGAATCACAGTTAAAATAAATCTAATCATAAGCAATTATAATGAAGACAGATTTCATCACAATCTATCACAATTAACACAAATTTAGTCACAAAGAATCACCATAAACAAATTCACACACACTGCATATCAGTACCACAACTCAAAACAGCAAGCCAATAGGCCAAATAGGCCTAAAGCACGACCAGTATCTGGTCGATAGATTGAACTTGACTTGGGTTATAGTCCTCCAATCCATCACCATCTGCATCTCAATCCATAACCACCACCATCGTTGCTACCTGTAAAGCACCACCACCGCCCCACTCGCAACCCACCACCACCTACACCACAACCCACCATCATCGCAACCAATGATGCACAACCACCGTCACCATGTGTAACGCACCACCATCCACATAATGCATCACTACCTGGTCATTGTTATGAAGATGTTCGCACCTATAGAAAGTTATTCAATTAAAAATTGGTCAATATATAAATACTTGATTAGAAATTAATGAATTTTTAAAAAAGATTTTAATTAAATTTTATTTTATTTTTTCTATAGAAAAATTAGAGGAAATCATGAAAAAGAAGACGGTCAAAATATCTTACAAGACTTTATTTACAAATTGATATTTTTCATAGAAAAAGAAGAAAATAATGAAAAATGAGAGAGAGAGAGAGAGAGAGAGAGAGAACAAATGAAAATATTAAATAGAGAGAGAGAGAGAGAGAACAAATGAAAATATTAAATAGAGAATAATAACAATAATAAGAACATGTTAAATAGAGAAAAATATTGACTTTAGTATCATTGCTCTAGGGTTCTTCGAATGAAATATGAAAGATATGTTTTAAAGATATAGAAAAACATTATCGATGGAAAGACTTTTTCTGTGAAAATTTTCAAAATCTTCAGCGAATGAGATATTTTTATGAGAGTTTGTATTGTACTTTCAATAAGAAATTACAACGTGAAGAATTTTATAGAAGTTATTAAAAAATATTGATAGTTTGGATGCTCTGATACTTTTTAAGACTTATTTAGTCTTGATTTAATAGATTATGACTTTTAGAACTTTTAAAAAGTCCATAAAAGTATATAAATTGACTAAACATATTATTTGTCTTAACGAGTTAAGAAAAGAGTATCGAAAGGAAAGAATTAGGAGTTTTGGTTCGGATAAAAAATAAGGATTACAAACTAATCTGATAAAATGTAAAAGAGAGAAATAAAGTAAAAATGAAATCCACATAAGAGACATGTTGTGATATGAGTGGATACTTTAGGTAAAGTGAGAAAGGAAACAAAATAACAATTTAACACAATAAAAATAACTGTCTTACCATTTTTTTTTTATTTTTTCTTACCATTTTTATTTTGTCTTACCATTTTTCATTTTTTCTTACGATGTGTCCTTGGTAAATGCCTTTATAAAAGGCCTCATTGCATTTAAGGTAAATCTTGATGAAATTATTTTTCATATGCCTTGTCCTTTATATATGGATTCTCATAATAATTACTCAAACTCTCCCTTCATTGCAGGTAATGAAACGACTTTTTTTTTTTTGACATAGAAACCCACAGTCGCTACTCGTAAGTGCACACTGGATAAATCTCGCTCTATTTGCAGTAGCCCACAAACCACACGGGAGAAATAAACTGCACTAGGTATTGAAACGACTTTTGATAGGAGGTAAATCTTGCCATTAGGGGTGGGCGTGGGTTGGGTTGGGTTGGGGCGACCCAACCCAACATTATCGATTTGTTCGAAATTCAACCCAACCCAACCTAACCCATGTAAATGTTGAAACCCAATCCAACCTAACCCAGTTATGTGTTGGTCGGGTTGGGTTGGTCGGTCGGTCGGTTCGGAATAACTTGTCAAACAAATATTAAAATTATCCAATATTAGTTCGGGTATGAGATTAGGTTATGCACTAATACATANACAAATATTAAAATTATCCAATATTAGTTCGGGTATGAGATTAGGTTATGCACTAATACATAATCTCTTGGTGTTGAAACGCATATGAATAAAAGACAATCCTAAAAGCACGTTGAAATTCCATAATTCTTCACAAAAATTGCTACTAACTATCTCGCCGAAATTAGCCATCAACAATAAGTCTGAACAATGCAACAATTATAACATAATTAATCCTTACAGCAATGCTTCAATTTGAGACTAATCACAGAATTGGAATTTAAAATCTCACAGAAAAATTCATATAAAAAGTAAAACCCAGAATAATTCGAACTGAACGACACATAAACAATAAGAACAAATCATTGAAATTGAGTAAAAAAGGAAAATTACGGGGGTAAAAACAAGAAAAAGAGGTCAAAACTTTACTTTCTTCTCCCAGAATTTGAGAATAGCTGGCAGCTGAAAGAGCTGATGTTAGGTGAGCCGAGAAAAGAAGGAGACAGGAGGAGACGGGAAAAGGTGGAGACGGGCGGAGACGGGCGGAGTCGAGGAGAGGCGGAGATGAGGAGAAATGGGAAATTGAAATAACTACTGTCTAATTAGGTTAGGGTTGGGTGGTTTTTAAATTAGTGGATCAGGTTGGGTATCGGGTTGGGTGGGTTAACCCACAACCCGACCCGCTTAGAATTCCAAAAAATCGAACCCACCAAAAAATTGAAAAAAAAAAAAAAACCGATCTAACCCGGTCGGGTTGGTTCGGTTCGGTCGGTTTTTGCCCACCCCTACTTGGCATCATGAAATGTTTGTACATGTATATCTTGACTGGCACATAAAGGATTTAACCTTGTACAAAGTGTCCAACATAAGGCCATCTCCAATCTTTACTAAAATTTGAGATAAATTTTACACTATTTTGTACCAAATCGAAAATTATTTCCAACTCATCACATCAAAAGTCGCATCAAATGAACTGTAATTAATCATTTTCTTCATATTTTTCATTCTTAACCATTTGTTTATTTGAAAAATTATTTATTTATTTATGTTATAACTACATAAATTACTATATAAATAATTGTGTTAAATTAACAAAAATATTGAATTCATTAATAAATTTTAAAAATTTAGTACAGTTAATTGAAATGCCACGACTAAGAAAATATTAAATCGGGTTATTAAAAAATAGTGCAATACGTTTCGAAAATCGATATCATGATATTACAAAATCGAACTAGTGTTGTAATTGAATTCTCGAAATTCGTATATTCATTCCACAAATAATCAATTAATGCATTTCAAAGTACAACGTGTGTCTCTTCATCCTTGATTTGTCTATGACGCATGTTCCTTTGAAAACACGTAGGTGCACGGGATCGTAGTGAGATATTATAATGATGAATTGAGTGTCGAACTCAAGAGAATTATGTGTTTGATCGAGTTAAAATTAATTGTAACTTTAATCAAATAGCAAACAATTTTTGTGATTTTTTCTATACTAATACTTAAATTATCAATTAAACTAATGAAAGTAGTTAAATGTGTTTTTCAAATGTGTGAGATACATTGTTAAGATGTCGAATCCCCTATATTATTCAATTTCTAGTGTAATAATTAAAGTGACAATTTGAAATCATTCATGTTAGTCAATGTTCCTAATTTAATTAAAAGTCTCTCTCAGTCTATTCCCATTATGTGACCCTTCTATATCTTCGATGAAATATACAAACATGATAAATGCATTAACAAGTGTTAGAACGCCTATTGAAACTATATAAAATATAGAGATATATATATCCTCTGTCGAATCTTACAATATTTATTATATTATGCTTAAACCATATTGTCTCTTTCAATAACAATAAAATTCACTAACAATTCAATCGCTGATCTAGCAATTGAAAAGAATGATAAAAACGATAATAAATATCCACAAATCAAATAAAATTAAAGTCAAAATAATTAATTAAAAACTAAAAATATCATAACAATGATTCATCTTATCCTAGCAATGTATAAAACTAGTCTAACAAATCAAAATTACAAAAAATTATATTTAAATGAAAACTAGGTCTCAATCTTCTACTAAAAATTTGGAATATAATTTGTGCGATTGGAAATTGATTTTAATAATATTTTGATTATATTCCATTCCTTTTTGAGTTTTTATTCCATCCAATTGTCTCCTATCAATCTTTAAAGTGTCGTCTTGTGGTTCGAATTAACTATTGAATATTTACAATTTGGTTCTCAAACTTTGGAATTTGTCATTTTTCATTGATTTTTCTTTTATTTCTTCCAATTTCTCGTTCTACATTTAAGTTTTATCTATATAATATAAAATACAACAATTTAGGATATGTTTTGTTAAAAAAATACCAAATATCGATAATTTAGATCTCGAATAAGTGTATATAATACACTTATCAACGAACAAGAAATTCTTGAAATCGATCGTGTTTATTACATTTTAAAACTTATTGAGTACTTTTATTTTAATTCATTAATTACATTGACTACATGATTAAAATATACTACAAATGCATATAATAATAATAATAATAATAATAATAATAATAATTTGTTGCATAACAAAAATAGACATAAATACCCTTAACAATATAATCAATAATAATTAAGAAATAAAAATTTAGTAATTATTTCCGTCAATTTAAAGTAATTATTTATAATAAATTTTAATAATATAATCAATTATTCTCGTCAATTTAACGTAATACATAAAACAAGTGAACAATTTAGTAATTTATATAGTTGTACAATAAATAAATAAATAATTTTTCAAATAAATAATTTGTTAAGGATCAAAAAAATGAAGAAAATTATTAAACACGCTTCATTTGGTGTAAGTTTTTGTATAATGGGTTGGAGATAATTTTTAATTTGTGTAAAATTTGATGCAAAATAATGCAAAATTTATTTCAAATTTTGCGTTGAAAATGGCCCAAGGACAAGGGAATAACTATGTACTCTAATTACCTAATCTCAATTAGGATCTAATATATTTTTAATTTTTTTGTAATATCAATTAGTAATGTATATTGTCTTAGACCGAATAAATATGTTTTTAATACAATTTTTTCCATTTTATCTTATTCTCGGGTGCTAACACTCAAACACCGTCAAAATCCCAACAATCCACATTTTTTCATAAATATACCACATTTTAATTATAATAAAGATATATTTGTTATCATACTTGTATATAGGGATATCAATTTGACTCGTGGGTTCGAATTGCTCGTGGCTCGACTTGAGAAAAGATCAAGCCGGTCCGACTCACAACTCGATGGAATCGAGCCCATTTGGAGCATCGGCCCGAGCCCAAACTAGAGCCAGCACGTGTGGCTCGACGAACCACATAGGCCATTTTCGGCACATGACGAACAAAATGTTTTAAAAAAAAAAAATCAAATCATATAGCCTTTGGCAACTACTACTACTGTCTACTGCCTTGTTTAAAAAAATAAAAAATCACGAGTTGATTCGACTCGACTCAATAAGGCCCAAACCTATAACTCGGGTCGATGTTAGATTTTTTAATCGAGCAAAAGTTCATCTCGGCTCAAGTAAAAAAAAGCTCGAACCATTTTTACTCGAGTCGAGCTCGAGTTTCAAGTTTCGACTCGACTCGTTGACATCCTTCCTCATATCTTTAACTTTTTTCTTTATAACATTCTTATTTTTAATATTTCACTAATAAAAAAACCATCTTTAATCATGATTTTCTTTAAAAAAATATTGTTAACATGCTTTAAAATGATGGTCAAATATTTAAACATATTTTTACAATATAATTGTTTTGCTTATTTAGAAATACAATGGACATGAAATGAGTCATTTGACTTTATCTTTAAAAAAATTGTAGAAAAACCATAATCAAAAACAATTATATTAATTTGAGAATAAGAACGTGATGACAAAATATTTTAGACATAAATGTGATAATATGAAAATGTTATGAACTTCTCATGTAATTACAATGTAGTGTAGTAGTTAAAGATTGTTGTGTGAATATATTTCGCCATAACTTTAACGAAAAAAAGATTGAGCCAAAATAGCAATAGCCGTCAACACAACCACTAAGCGGTAGTTGGAATTTACAAACTAGAAGTTAAACTCTAGATCCAGGTCTTGCGATCCTATGATTCTACAATTTTTGAATGACAAAACAATCCAATCCCATTGTTGAATTTTAACAATCCTAGCAATTCTTGACTCTTAACGATCCTCTATTTTTCTTCCATTATGGACTTTCCAGGTTCATTTATAACAAGTCATTGTTTGGTCACCATTATTTTCAAATATAATTTTATCTCTCTTATTTTCAATCACACATTTTTTTAATAAAATAATATTGCACGTAAACTTATTTTTTTATTTTTATTTTTTAACTACATATTTCCAAACAAAATATTAATTCAAAATACATTTTAGATAAAAAAAAATAAAGTAAGGCTCAAACAAGCTCTAAATTAAGTAGGCTAGAATGTTAGACACGTGTGCTGAGTTTTAGTTTGAATTAAAACCCACGTAAATAAAATAAAATAAAAAAGTTGCAAAAATAGAATCCCTAGTTTGACAAATGTTATCCTCCATTCTCTATAGCCTCTCGTGACTCGTGGAAATCAACGTTGACATTCAATCATTTATGATATTTATGAACAATTTTTTCTTTCTACCATTTCTTTGATCACTTTTAAGAAAACTCGTTTGCATTCTTTCTTTTTTTCATTATTATTTATCATGTATTATTTTTTTCCTCTTGAATTTCTAACCAATATGTTAAAAATTATTCGTTGAAGTAGGCTTATTTTTTGAAATCATAATATTGTGGTTTTTCAAATGGTTTATGTCCGTATTTTATTTTTGTAGATATTCAAGGGATCGGTTTTTATAAGTTTGCTATATAAATATTAATTGTAATTAAAATTTTTGATCTTTAAATAAAACCAAAATGGAAGTGGTACTTTGATTTTGGATTTTGGTTCAACGAGTAAATGAAATTTGATTTTCTTTGCATTTAAAAATCAATTGTTAACATTTTTAAAATAATTGCATTTGTTTTATAATTAAATTTAGTGTATGTTTCAGTCCCATTTTTATTTTAAAAATATATTTTGGAATAATAAATTGATATAGAATGTCTGCTTAAAAAATAAGATTTTTTTGGATTTACATGTAATATTATTTTATTGAAAAATGTGTGATTGAAAAGAAGAGAAAAAATACTGTATATTATGAATAATGGGGATCAAACTTAATTATCTGTAGTTAATTTGTTGTTAAAAATATTTATCGTTTCTTAATATTTTAATATATTAAATAATTTAATATTTAATAGAATCTTATTATTTTCTATCGGACTTTTCATTCACAAGTACCATACAAGACAATTGTTTCAAAGAATTTGACATTAGGGCATCTCTAATGGAGACACCAAAACGCCAAAATGCACCAAAATTTGGTGCAAA
>CAIGRP010100201.1:0-25821 GCA_903798385.1 Fraxinus cuspidata | reverse complement strand
AAACAAGATTAAAAAAAATTACCTTCACAACTCGCAAATTTGGATGAGATTTAATTTTTCGAAATGAAATTATATGATTTTCTTATGAATTGGAAGCATATAATTATTTCTTAGTGTTAATAACTTTTGTACTTCATCTTCATCATTTTTCCTCAAACTTCCAGGTCAATACAAAATAGATAATAAAAGCAAATGAATCCATTAGGTATTAGCTAACATTAATGTAGCTTCTCATGGAAGCTACTTGTGTCTTCTTGAAACTCGTGACAAATTAAAAAAAATTGCTTCATTTTTCATTGAGGGTATAATAGACAATTTGGTACCAAATTTGACCATTTTTGCAAGATTTATCAAAATTAGACATTTTCCAATTGACAAGCATGTAATTAATCATTTTTGTAAATTTCCCGAAAAAAATTGCTTCATTTTTCATTAAGGGTATAAAAGACAATTCGATACCAAATTTGGCTATTTTTGCAAGAGTTATCAAAATTAGACATTTTTCAATTGACAAGTATGTAATTGACCATTTTTTAAAATTCCCCATAAGTCTTCTATTCATTTGCATTTATTCACGTTAGTTTCTTAAACCAATAATACAAGCCTAGGCGAGTTAGCCTATAGTAAAAAGCATTTTCTATATCAAACATCTAAAATTATAAAATATATTATATTTAATTAATAATTCCTAATTGTACAATTTATAAATTTGCAAAACGCAAAATTTAGACTATTTTTCATACTTTCAACTAGACAAGTCTTAATTAGAGCTCGTTTAACAAGATTGTTATTCTTGCTTCTGGTAAACGAGCTTTTGAAGAAACTACCTTAATTTTTGTTTGAAAACTTTTTTTTTTTTTTTTAAAAAAAACTTCCTATTTCGAAAATGTTTTTAGAGGAAACTACATTAGACCAACTTTCCTAAAAACTCTTCTAAGTTGAAGAAACACTTTAATAAAATTTAGTCGAATGCATCTAAAAGCAACTTTAGAATCTGAAAAGCTCATTTTGATTTTCAAAAATCAGATCAAATGGACGCTTAATAGATTTTCCTTTGGCCATTGTTTTGTTTGAAATTTTCTAATGCATTTTCATTTTTGACTTTTGTACAAATAAAGTGATTTAAAAATTGGAAACTAACGTCAAATAAATTTTTTAAGAAGAAGAAAAAATTAATAAAGCGCGCCTAGTCACGCCATTCGAGAATTAAATGGTCGAATTGGCAATTGACCGCTTAATGTTACACTCACTGTAATGGCGCGGCATTTCGTTTGAGCTTCACACATAGACGCGTTTTTTAGAACACTGATTTTGATACATTAAATCATGAATAAATTAAGCTTACGTTTGGCATAATTTATCGAAAAATCATTTTTTAAAATTCCTTTTTAGTTACACAGTCTTGAAATAAAATATTTTTACCCAGGATCTAAAATTTTTCTCTACTTCTAAATCACATATTTTCAAATTATCATTTTTTTCACTTCAGATATTCAAATTAGTCTAAGAAACCCATTACTATTTATGCCCTCACATTGACCCTTGGAAAATTGGCTTGTAGAATTAAGTATTAACAAAATATTAATTAATTTCTTACAAAATTAAGATTTGTTTACATGTTCAAACTTGCATTATGAAAATTTTCAATTTTTATTTTTATTTTTACACTGAACATTTTTGTTTTATTAGGAGATCCTCACTTGTGGCGGAGGAATACCGTGGTACAAGTAAAGAGATAAATCATTTACATCTAATATTCGATATATTCTAAAGCCAAGAGGGATATTGTCTCCTTCTTGAATGGTGAAAGATTTACCAGTAGCTCCAGTTTTTGCCAAGTAATCTGCTGTCATATTTCCTTCCCTGTAGATATGTGTTATCTTGGCATGGGTGGCTTCAATCAAAGCGTATATATCCTCCCATAAATCCCACAAATACCATAGAGTGCATCTTCCATCCTGTGCCCATTTTGCCATTAGCGTAGAATCTGATTCCACCACAACATCCACCCAACCCCGTTCCTTGCACATAGCCAACCTGTCCCTAAGCGCACAGGATTCGGCAAAGGTGTTGTTTGTACGCCATAGTAGTGAGCAAAACCTGAAATCAATTTACCTCTGTTATCTCAAATCAGTCCGCCTCCCCCTGCAGCACCTGGATTCCCCTGTGAGCCCCCATCAACGTTCAACTTCATAGTACCATTTCCTGGGCTCTTCCAACTAATCAGCTTTGGCAGTACACAGAAATATGCACTATTGGGACATTTAACCTTTCCAGAATTTCTCTGTCAGATTCTTTCATTTTACGGAATATCTTGAAGGAACTCGCAATTGTGAACAACATCGTCTTAACCTCTTCCATGCGAGCTGTACATCTAGCTCTCCACAAGTGCCAAGTGATAAGCAAAGGGATGATTCCACGTAGCACCCCCACCTGTGTATTTTTGATGCTTTTGTCCACCATGATATTAGTTTTCCTTCCCAGCAACTAGTCTCCGAGAACGGAATGATGCAAGCCACTGAAAAATATTTCCACACTTCTTTAGACAGATCACCCGTGCTTAATACATGATCTGCCGTTTCATATGATGGTTCCGTGCAAAGCATCTAGATGCCAAGTTGACACCCACAGCTTGGATATTGATTTGCACAGGTAGCTTATATCGCAAGGCTCGCCAACTAACAAATTTAATATTCTCATTGTCGATGATAGGATTAATGAGAAGGGGAGGGAGGGGGAGGGGGAGAGCTATGATCCCTTGGAGAAGGGCTGAATGTGTGGCTGGCTTTGATCGATTCCGGCTTCAACTAACTCGACTTCTTAAAAGGAGTTAAAAATTGGATGCAAGTATGCATCAGCCAAGAAAGATCTTATATTGGCATCAGATTCAGCAGCACGATCTTCCAAATCTCTGTTCAAAGCTTCCTAAAGAGTTCAAGAGAAGGAAGAAATTATTACAAATCAGGATCCAAAAAAACATCAATCAATAGAAGTGAGCAGTCAGCATATTCTCAAAGAAAATTAAGTTTAGGACATCGCAATTAGTGATTTCAATAGCATTCTAACATTCAGCCCACAAACATATTGAAAATTCGAGTGTACAAAAATTTCATATGAAAAGGCATATTGAACATCACTTCTGTAGTTTTATGTGATCGACTGATCCCTGGACTACCGTGAGAGCGGCAACATTGAATGTACCGAATGTTTAGCAACTAAGAGATAACACCTAGTTAAGCTAACTTAAAAGGAATGGAATGAAATGCTAACTTCTGAAAATTATCTATTATTCAAACTGGATCTCACCTCAAGAGGGTACCTTTTGAATGCAGGTTCAAAGCGATTCTTGCAGTACTTATGGAAGGTCAAAGTTAAAATAGGTAACACGACGAGAAAAGGAGTGGAATTTGCAGCTTTTTTTGTGCTCAATAGTCCCATTAACAGCAACTGCGATATTAGTAAGCTTGCTATTATGCGCCCATGAACATGCGGCCAAAAAGCAGCGGCGCTCTCGTACTGTTGGTTATATACATTAATAACCTACATGATAAAAGTGATAAGACTAATGATATAAGATTGGCAATAATTACAGCCATTGTCTATCAAAGTCGCAAGTTAAAAAACTAAGGAGCTTTACGCAACTGATATCTATTACACAAAAGTGAACATAGTTTACGTATGCACAAGCCCTTCGAAATATTTGCCAACAGGCTCGACTTAAAGTTGGAACAATTAATAAAATAGAAGAAGCATGTTTAGCTAAGGTTAAACAAAATGTAAAAGAGAGCTTTTAAGTAACTCTTTGTTTCCAAACATGGTTGGATAACTTATCTTAAAGGTCACTCTTGTACCAATAAAAATAATAAAGCATTTCAAAACAAATTTATTAACTTACAATTTACAAATAAAAATTTTAAGCTTAGCCAAACATGTTCACAGGAACTTTTAGAATTATTTCAAAAATTCAGGACATGCACATTTCCATAATAGCTTGCCTCTGATAGCATTGGGGTTGACACGAACATACGAAGACTTTTAAAACTTGAAATTGGGTTAAACATCTTTACGTTGACATTCGCATAAATTGATGAATCAGACTGTATAAATCGGAATGACAAAACACAAATGAAAATTCGATTGACGACTAACCTGATGGCGATAAACAAAGTAAGCGAAGCCGAAGAAGACCAATATAAAGGGGAGAAGGATCGGTGTGACAACCATATATACAATACCCAGGAGGAAATAAAATTGAAGTCTCGGGAGAATCTCGGGAAAATCAATGCCTCCGGGGTTCATGGCCTTCTCTAGGACTCCTTCCGTTTTTCCAATGAAAATCTTCTCCAGGTGGAAAATCACTAAAGATTTCAATCGGAGAATCTCGCTGGCAATCCCAGACCACTCATCGACCATTATGTACGTGATAAAGAAAGTGGCTTTCATGGGAATTGACCTACCAATGTTTTTCGCGAACCTGCAACCAAGTAAAACTTCATTCAGAATGAAAATCATTAAAAAGAAAAAATGAGGGAAGGGCACTGTGGTTAGACTTATAGTCAGTCATACTTCCTGTTCCCAATAGGGCCATCTCATTTTTATTTTCTATAAATTGCTACAAAACATAATTTAATCATCCTTCCAAGATGGCATAGTTTCCTTTGGTTTCTAAATTTGGAAAAATATTAGTACATAACTGCTACTGTTTATGTAACAAAGCATTAGCAAGTTTAGAAGTTCAATGTATGGACATTCAGGCATGGAAGTGTAATACAAGTAGAATTCTTCCCGAATACCGCTTCTCAGCTAATATGGTTGTTTGGTGCAATGTATAGCATTAGTTCACCAAACTTTTTTTTTAGTGGCTTCTCTGTTTTTGATAAGTAACAGACTTTGGTCCTGATTACGAAAACAATAACTCAAGGAACAAGGGATATAAGGACTGTTACTCAATAGGTGAGTGCTTAATGAAGGAATGAAGTTGCTCGATTGCTGTTCCTGTAACTATGCTCCCCAGAAACACATTAACGAGCATGAAGTAGTAATATTTTGCAGCAGTTCTCCTTTCTAGTACTGATACTGCCGCGTATCCCTCTATTTTTGACATAATCATTAAAATTGCTGGAAGAATGTACAAGAAGGTTTTAAGCACCAGACCAGAAACGAAACCCTGTAGGAGCGGCTTGACCAAGCTCCTGCAAACAAAATCAGCAGTTTTTGCTAAATCTAAGAACACAAGCAGCATAGCTAAACCGAGCTTGATATAATATCCAAGAACATCGTTAAGATTTAACAAATGTGTATAGGAAAAAAAAAGTATTTTAATGGGAATGAGGGATTTGACAAAGTCCCATAGACAAGATACAAGTCAAAAAAAATGAAATGCAAAGAGCCAAAGATACATATTTGAATCATGTCGACTAACTAAAGATATTAGATTGCATTAAGAAGAATACGAGCAAAGAAATGAAATCGTCGGCCTATGCAGAATCAAGCATGGTTGAATATTTCGTTTTTATGACCTTCATGAAAACCAAAGAGATGCAGGATAAACATTATCGTATTCATTTCCTCAACAATCCTCGATTCGAGATATATTTTTAAGCTGTCTTAGTTTTACAAATTTGGTTCCACAGTTCATAGAAAAAGAATAAATAGTGAGAATACGAGTTTTTATTCATTTCTGAAGCACAAAAATGAGAACTTCACATAATTGGTCAGGAACGTGAGTAAAGTGAATCAGGGTTTCAGTTGCATATTTAGCCTCTTGAGTTGAGCAACAGGGATTCTCTACCAAATGAGTTCAAAGCATTTCTCGATTAAAGACTTAAAAGTACCTTTTGTGTAAACAACTACGACATATACAGACAACTCAAATATTCTCAACATAGAGTTTGTACCCTTATAGCAGATAATTGGATACATACGACACATTAGGAGGTGATTCTGAGCAGAGGAAAATAAAAATCAAAGAAACGATAAAATTCAAAACTATAAAATGTCATGCATCATTGAGAAATATGGCGTCTTAGAGTGACTCTTAATCCAAAAAGTAATTTAACTCAAATTAAATTTCAGTTATGTGTAACATACCATTCGTTCAGCTGCCTAAGGGAAGGAACAATCCTCTCCAACACTTTCAGATCTGTCAATGATTGTACAAAAGCGACTGGGATCATGTAAAAGAAGACCAACGCAAACATCGATATCGATACAACAAGTTTCTGTATCCTGGGGTTCAGGATTGACAGATTCTTCCAGTATATATCCAGGGGTTCAGGAGCCCAATTTGTTAACCACATAGTGGGATTCTCGTTCTGTTGTGTTTGTGCACAAACAGCTGCCCCCCATCTTGATTTGAATGACACGAAGGCCGTAGTAGTGATAGCTTTAGGGTCTTCTAGTTCCATGATCAACTAAGAAGCAAGGGAAGAGTAATTTTTGTTAGAAGAAAATAAATGCAATTGCCAATTCAATAAGAAATCGAGCTTAACTAATTGAAGATGAGTACTAAGCGATGGGAGAAGGAAAATACTATAAAAGAAAAATACAAAGTGAATGGTAGTAACTTGATCTTAAATAAAAGTAGAAAGAACGACTCACTTTTTCATCAATCTCATTAATTTGTTCTTTGTAGAACTCAATGGAATCAACTCTTCTACCCCAGAGTCCAAGGAAACCACTCTGAATGAAACACGTTATTCAAAAATGAGACATTCTGCTGTTAACCAGGTAATTTATTTTACATGCTTTTTTTCATTTTATGTCTTCAAATATCACGGTCAAATTATTTTAACACAAAAAGTACTACCTTGCAAGTTAGTCTCTTCTCTGGATGTCTCTCAAACTTGAGTTGGTTGTAGTCCAGCCAATTTTGAAGCCGATCTCTTTTGCTGATAAGTATGGCAAGCTTATTTACATTGTACACGGCCTGGGGTAAAGACAAGGCAATGACCATTGAACGTAGAAAAAGAAAGCATTTACAATCAAGTAAATATGAATTTAATTTCAAGGGAAAAATCTAACTAGAGCCAAGAGTATGAATTCTATTATATGTTATCTTTATCAAAATAAAGAATGTGTGGAACCAAAAATTACCCGATGACAGAGATATTGGTCTGGATGGTTTCTCTTAAAGAAGTTCTCGATACTATCTGATATTGAGCGCCCAGGAACACGTGGCACATTCCTAACAAGAACCTGAAGATGGTGCACATTAGTGTTATAATAGACTGCAAATTTGAGAAATGCGCATGTCCTTTCATTTCAAAACTAACTACACAGATCAAATATTGGCTTCTTGACAATGAAAAGATCCATTGCAGTCATTATATTTTTCATTTGCCATGATAAAAACATATTGAATATTGGAGTTTCAACACAAATCATCACTTCCAAGTTTTGTACTTTACACACTCGATGATAGGAGCTCCAACAATTGAAGTGCTATAAAAGACTTCGGTTCCTAAAGCAAGTTCACTCCTTGTATACCATTTTATTATACATACTTGCTATCGATGAATCTCATAACAAATTTTATCTCTACGAGAGTGCAATAGTCTGCTCATGAGATTCAAAAATACATTTGAAGAAATAATTAGTTCAAATAATATCACAAAACTTTGTTAAACTCTTCTCATTTTTATATCCTCAATAATATATAATTTATTATCTAAGTTGAGTAGGAAGATTATAATGTCTAAGATTGTGATGCATTTCAAGGTATTGAAAATTAAATTAAAGAGCACAAGGTCACATAAACGGATGAGGATTTTTACTAATTATGAATGATATTATTCAGGAAAGTACTATCAACTTTGTATATTTTGTCTAGAATTTATAAAATTCTTTTGCTTTTTGTTATAATTGAAATTGTTATTAAACAATATGAATTATATTTTCATATTTTCTATTTTCTTTCTCATTTTGATTTTTTTCCATGTTTTTTTTTATCAATATTGAAGCTTTGATTTGTAAGTTGAAAATTTTGTACAATAAAATTTAATTTAGATGAGAACGGTTGTTTGATATAATTTGATTAAAAGTATAAAAAAATATCTTTCGATCGATATATGAAACAAGGTTAACGTCTAAGATAAGAATTAAAAATAAATATTTATTTTTCGTTTTTAACTAAAAGCATAATTTCCTATTTAGGTAAGGATCAGAGTTTTTGAGATTTTCATTGTACATATTTTACTATCAAATTTCGAAATCAATTATTTTCTATTAATAACAATTAAAGAAATTATTTTAAGTTATACATTTAAATTTTCCATTATATAAAGTGAAAAAAAATAGTACTAGCTGAAGAGTTCATGACTAACAAAATAATAATTTTTAACATCATTATTAATTCAAAAAATGTCGTAGTAATTATAGTTATCGTTTAAATTTCTTATTGGTAATAAATTCTATCAATATTCAAATAGAAGTTCCAAAAGTAATTTAAGGTTTAAAAGCTTTTGATTGGTTATATTATGGGTAAATTGAACTAACCTTCAAACGAAGTAGTGGAACTATTCAACTATTTATTTTATTTTTTTGGTCCCCCAACCACCTTTAAAAATAGCAAAATTTGTCAACACGGACGACCTCACTTTTTTTCTTCACTTGCTCATACTTTTAATTGATAAAATTGCTATAGATATCGATAGCCATTCCATGAATTGATTATAAGGTACCTTGCAACAAAAATCACAGTCATTTTCCATTTATTAAATGCAAGAAACTGCCATCGCTAATTCTTGATATTGAAATAGCAATATAAATTTAACTAACCGTGAATTGTTCGGCACGCTTGCCTTGGGAAGCCAAAAATTTTAACCGCATTGATGTAACTCTTCCATACTCCTTATAAAGCATATAGAAAGTCCAGAAAGTAAACAAGTACTCCGTTGACATATGGATGAAAAACCTGATATTCACGCATAACAGCTCCTCTTAGGTACGAAACTTGTTGGAAGACATTAAGAAGAAACTGATAAAATGAAAAGCGCTATCGAGAAATGCTTAAAAGATTTTATCCCTAAAATTTTGTGTTCTTAATCATCCAAGATGATGCACTCATAGATCCATGCACTCGCTTATCATTTCTATATTCTGGTTTTGGACTCCAAGCCTTTTCTTTTTGGGAACAATACAAATATAAGGTGGTTGTAAAATACAATTTCAAAATTCAAGAAATTAGTTTTATAATTTCAAAATTCTATAAAAATGTCATTTTCCATTATTTTCCTTCCCATCATCAATTCATATAAGATATAAAAGAATCACGTCTTCTACCGTGAAAGGATGTTAAACTTACTTATAAGATTTAGGACGAATGTTTGATATCGATAGCTTATCGAGGATGTTGAAATCCAAGTGAGGACTCTCAAAGTCTAAAGTTCCACCAGATATGTTCACTGGAATAAGAACCACAAGTGCCACAATTGCTATGGGTCCAAATATTTTTAAGCTGTCATAACAGAAGAAAACGGCTAAGTTTACGTAAAAGAGTGATTTCTGAGAGAATTATAAAATAATCTTCAAGATAAATTCTACTTGAGTTATAAATGTCGATAGTAAAATAAAAAACTAAGAAGAAAGTTGGAAATTGAAAATTTACGAGTACCCAAGAGTAAAAATTCGTAGGAATACAGCAGAATCAAGCCCAGCATGACTCGTAATCTCATCCTCACTCATTTTCAAAGCCTGTGGCATCCAATTGAGAAAATTGAATACCACCACACCTCCACTGCCCGGATTAGTTCTCTTGCCATTCATATACCATTTGAAGAAGTAAACCATTTCATTGATGGGCTGAATTTTGAGCAAAGCAAAAGAAAGCAAGATTGCAAAAGTACTAAGTAAATTTATAAATGCAGACACTGTTATATCGTTCAAAGTCACCATTTTTTTCTGAATTGTAGAATATTGAAATTGGGTCGTGAAAGTTTTATGGTTTATTGAGAACTCACTCGAAATTTTTTCTGTCACCTTTATATACAAAACATTCTACCGACGATGCTTTGAAAATGTGAAGCGTATAGAATTAGCTCATTTCTAATTGTTAAGTTAATTAATTAATTTGACAAAAATAGTATAACGTTGAAGTGATACAATTTTCATTATTAGCATGTTAAATATACGTGTGCAACTAGTATTGAGGTACTTTTAATAATATTCTCTGTATTTAATTCAAATGATAAAATTAGTATGACGTTCGAGTGAAATATTTTTCATTGAGTATGTTAGATACTATACGAGTGAAACTAGTCCATTTATCTATTAGTCCATTCGAGCACTAAATTAGTTTTGCCACTTTAATTTCATAAGTAATAAATGGAAAATAATGTTTTAAAACGTTATTGTAATTATAAAATTTTTAATATATTATCTAAATATAAATATTATTTAATTCTGGGTCAACCTCGGTTCGACCTTTTGACCCTTTAACTTTTTCGAATCAATAATTGGGCTGGATTTCAAAATACTGTTAAATGTAGAACATTAGTTATTCTTATCAAAATATGGTTTAGTAATTTGTATAATGCCTAATTAAGGATTTTATCCCTCTTTAGTATATCTATAATTTGGAGACTAGGAGTAATACATTACTCAAGTTTTATACTAAGGATATTTAAGAAAATGACGGGTCGATAATAAAATTAATGTCCATTTGAGATGGTCTATTGAGACAAAAAAGGGTTATCTTCATAGAAGAAATGATTTCTATTTTTATATATCATTTGCTAAGAGGAATTCGAACGTATTGACAATCTAATGTTATTAGAATTTTATGCTATGAGATGCAAAAGTAGGTATATTAATGAGTGTAAACAGGGGATGTAAAATACCACGGTTTGGATTTTTTTTAGGTAAATACGGCATTCGATTTTGTCATTGTGACAAATCATTATTGCTTAGTTCCTAGATTTACCTAATTTTCTTGATGAGACTGACTGGTTCAATCGAAAAACCTGAGATACTCATTCCTATCTAATGTTTTCAGAGTAATTGGAGATCTGCGGTGGCTAGGCATGAATGTCATATTTATTTTAGAGAAATTGATTCTTTTTGTTTTAGATTGTCACTTTTATATTTAATAACTCTTGTAGTGTCCAAAGATTTGTAGTTTATGTTTCGAGACGATAAAGTTTAAAGTTTGGACATATGTTTTTATGAATTTCCTGCATTTTGCCATTGTATTTAAAAATTTATTACGTTGTGTATATTTATAATTTCAGCTTGTTTTTAATTAGAAAATGACCCTTTATGATTTATCTATTATATGCAACTGAAAATAGGTCGATCAAAGTCTCGTGGAATTCATTATAGTATTTTTAGTAAATTACGACGGTCAGATTTGGGAAGCACATACCAGCCTATTTAATTATTATTTAATTCCGGGTCAACCTCAATTTGACTGTTTGACCCTTTAACTTTTTCGAATGAATAATTGGGCTGGATTTCAAATACTGTTAAATAGTTCATTTTCTATATAAGCGGAATATAGAAAATTATAAATTTTTTGTGAATCTGCTTATTAAGATACATTTAATTTGTTCCCAATTTGAGTTGTCTCAATTGAGGCGGTCTGTCTATTTTTTTTATCAAAGAAATGGTAAACAGGGGGATGTAAAATACCACGGTTTGGATTTTTTTTTTTTAGGTAAATACAGTATTCGATTTTGTCATTGTGACAAATCATTAATGCTTAGTTCCTAGATTTAGCTAATTTTCTGGATGATTTCTTCTGTAGCTATGGTAGAAGCCATTTAAGCACTCATGATTAAATAGCAAATTTCTCAAAATCGGACCGGACTGACATGTTCAATCAAAAAACCTGAGATACTCATTCCTATCTAATATTTTCACAATAATCGGAGATCTGCGGTGGCTTGGCATGAATGTCATATTTATTTTAGAGAATTCCTGCATTCTGCCATTGTATTTAAAAATTTATTACGCAGTGTATATTTATAATTTCAGTGTGTTTTTAATTAGAAAATGACCCTTTATGATTTATCTATCGTGTGCCTGAAAACATGTCGATCAAAGTCTCATGGAATTCATTATAGTATATTAGTAAACTACGACGGTCAGATTTGGGAAACACATACCAGCCTATTTGAAAAATGATTTCGTGCTTCAAACGTCGTCGTCGAGATTCCAAATTTTTAATTATTATACTTATATGAGTTATAAACTCTCCTCTAATTTTTCATAAATGTTTGTCAATGTTTGTTGGGTCAAATAATTTATGCAAACTCACTACGCAACCGCGGAAAATTGTTTCCCCTTGTTTAAAAAAAAAAAAAACTCATCCTACATCATTTTGTTCTATTCTAAGTCCATGTGTTAAAAATGGTTGAGACTTTACAATATTTATTAATAAATTCAGATTTAAAAACTTTTCTTAATCTCGTATTTGAAAAATTTACGTTAGAGAATTTATATTTGGTAACGTATCGAATTATAGAATTTGGGGCATTGCAGTTTGGTATCAGAGCGCGGTTTACCTTTTTGTAGACTTGAAAAACATAAACTTGATTTTCAAAATTTTATGAATCATGTGTCAAATAAATTGTTTTAGTTACCAACATGTCGCCACCGTCGCAAATCATCGACTCGAAGGTAAATAACGTTTTGATAAATTTATGTTATGATATGACATTTTAATTGTTTATGAATGATTGTATCTATTTAAATCACGAGAATTTACGTTTAAAGCAGACAAGTTTGAGAATGTGATTGAGATATTTTATAATTTTGGTAGATATTTTGAGAAAATTATAAATGTCTATTTTAGTAAAAGATACCAGAAACCCACCTAATTAGGCTTTGCATAATTGGTATTATAGTTATGGCAAAAATGATAAGAACTTGTAGAAAGATGAATGAATCTAAAAGAGATCCAACTCGTAGACGAGCATTCATTAGACACTATGAGGATTATCAGTGGGACCTGAGGCATGGTATGGGTTGGCCTATCCAGGAGATGTGGTGTTTATGGTTGGAGGTAAGACAATTGTGCCACTTGGTTATGGTTATTGGGTCGCATGCCACATCATGGATACCATGTATGAAAGATGGCAAATGCCTGCTGAGCAGAACTACGACCAACTTTGAAGCATTGTTGTACAGAGGTTACCTAGAGAGATTGATTAGGAGATATTTTGCTCTTAGTTGAGGGCATGATGGAAGGCAATACGGAGGACAAAACTCTATAACTCTCTGTCCAATATCCAACATGAGAGAGATATTGATAGTGACGCACCGCCTCTTAGCTTAGATGATGAAGAGTAGTGAAAGAATGGAAAGGCAAGGATTTTCACCATGACACATGATGAGGCCACTCAAGATCGAGACATAATTACATGTATTTTATCCGTCTGTAGTATTCCTATATACGTTCTTATTGATTGTATTACAACACATTCGCTTATATCTGCGACATGTCTAGCCGAGATCAATGTTTCATGTGAGAAAAGTAGTAGTATATTAGAAGTTAGTATGCCATCAGGAGGAATCATAGACACAAATAAGATTCTTAAGATGGTATAAATAGATTTTGATGAAGGTAGTCCTTGAGGCAGATTTACACGTCATAGAATTAAAGGATTTGGACATTATTTTGGGTATGGACTGGTAAGGTAGTAATAGAGCCATGATTGTATGTTTCGAGAAGGAAGTGATCTTCAAAAGACCTTAATATGAAGAGTTTAGGTTTTATAATTCAAAGATTAAGGCATTCCCCCGTCTTATCTTGGCTATGCAGGCGAAGAGGTTATTGAGAAATATATCCTTTTAGTCTTGTGGGTGTACCATCAGAAGAGACAACATTTGATAAAGTGTGTGTTGCGCAGTAATACATTGATGTATTTCTTGATGACCATCGGGTGCCCCATTTGATAGACAAGTGGATTTTACAATAGATATGATACCTTAAGTTGTACCGGTATCTAAAGCTCCATATCGGATGGCACCAAAAAAAACTATAGGAGTTAAAGATACAGTAAGAGGAACTTCCAAAAAAAGGCTTTCAGACCAAACACGTCTCCATGGGGAGCTCTACTAAGAATGATGGCACAGTTAGAATGTGTATTGACTATCGAGAGTTGAACAAGCTGGCTGTGAAGAATAAGTATCATCTCCCGAGAATTGAGAAATTTTTTAATCAATTGAATGGTGTGACTATGTTTTCAAAGATTGATTTGAGGTTAGGCTACCATCAACTAAAGATCAAGCTGAGTTATATACCTAAGATAGTATTTCGTACTCGGTATGAACATTACAAGTTTACGGTTATGCCATTTAGGAAGCACTAATGCTCTACAGTATTTATAGATCTGATCATCAGTACCTAGACAAGCTCGTTATTGTGTTTATTGATGACATAATGGTATATTCGAGGGATTCTTAACAGCATGAAAAATCATTTGAGGACAATTTTGGGAACTTTACTAAAGGGAGAATAGTATGCCAAATTCTAGAAGTATGAATTTTGGCTAGATAGAATAGGAATTTGGGGACATTGTAACGGTTAAGGGTATAAAGGTAGATCCGAGTAAGATTAACGCTGTTACTAATTGGCAAAGACTTGCAAATGTTAGAGGCATAAGGAGCTTTATAAGTTTGACCGGATATTATCAGCGATTTAGAGAAGGCTTCTTTAAGATAGCAGGTCTCCTAACACAACTGACTTGAAAGGATGTGAAATTTGTAGGGTTCGAAAAGTGTGAACAGAGCTTCCAAGGATTGAAAGACTGATTAGTATCCATTCTAGTATTAGCAATTCCAAAGGAATCAAAGGGATTTGTTATCTATAGGGACATTGTATAAGCTAGGTTTAGGTTTCGTGTTGATGAAACATGGAAAGGTGACAACCTATGCATTGAGACAATTAAAGCAGTGTCAGAAAAATTATCCGACTCGTGATTTAGAACTAGCAGCGGTAGTTCACACTCTCAAGACGGCGTTACTTGCACGGAAGCGAGTGTGAGATTTACAGTGACCTTGTATACCTAGAAAGAATTAATTATGAGACAATGACAAGAGCTAGTAAAAAATTATGATTGCACCATCCTTTAGCATCGAGAAAAAGCTAATGTAGTAGCGGAGGCTTTAAGTAGGAAGAGTATGGGCCATTTGTCAGCAATGTGCATTGAGGGATGCTTTGATAATTTTGAGATATCAAGGAATTAATTTAAAAATATCTTTTTATGTCAAGAATTTAGCTTTCGGCCAACTAGTCAAGTATTTATCTAGAATAAAAATTCATATCGATATTGGGCTTGTTTCGAAGCTCATATTAAATGGCGAATTTTGTTCTCGAGAAAAGGTTATTTCAGATAAGTTAGGCTTAAATTATTATAGTTCAAAGTGAGTCCTTTTTTCATTAAAGTTAATCAAGCAATTAACTAATTTTGGCAGCCACTTGATAAGTTGAATTTGATCATTTCCAGCTAATTTTCGTGTGTTGTTCACTGTTTGACTAGGAAAGCATTTATCAATATATTCAAATAAAAATAAAATTATGCTTTTGGAATTAAATCTTTATCCAATTTTCAGCCAATTAGTTTATTATGATAGACTTCAAATTGTTCTGAGAACCATTTGACTTAGTCCTAGATTCTAATTCACGTGTAGATTTCAATAAAATTAAGATGCTATTCAATATTTATTAAAGCTAATTTATGTTGTTAGGTTGATAGAATTTAATAGGAGTCCTAATCCAATTGGACATCAAATTCTGATTAGTGGGACTTTAGTTTCCATTTTTAATAAAAGACTAGGTATACCACAGATTCCTATTCACTCCATTTGACAAGAATTAATTAGTAATATCATAGGCCAATTGATTCTTTTGTGTGAGTCATTTTTTATATTCAATTACAAAGGATTTCGGTTCAACATAGACACTCCCTCATCACCACGAGCTAAGATAGGATCACTATGAAATCGTATTAAGCTTCTTTATACAATTACTAAACATGAAAAGATCAGTACATAGATGTTGTTCGGCAATGTGAACTAACCATACAAATTTAAATTGATTATAAAATTCTCATTTTCTGAATTCAATTTCCTCGTCAAGATCCTTATTAGATAGCCGTAGCATAGAGGTGGTGAATTATCTAGAACTTTAAAAGCAATATCATGCCAATGTTTAGGAAGTGTCCTTATTAGATGATACATACTCTTTACCTCACATATAGGTTGTCCAAAATGCATCACTTCTCGACGCATTGCTTCGAGATTTTTTATGTGTTGTACTAGGTTATGTCGTGGATCTATTTTATAGTTTCGATAAACACGTAATTTTTCAAACGTTCCATTGCCTGTGCTTTCTAACATCTCCTCTAAGAAAGCTAAAAGTATGCATAGTTCCAGCCATATCCAATCAAGCACGAAAAATTGAAACTAAGTCACAATGAGCCACACAACTTAATCAAAACCCACACAATTCATGGACGTATAATATAAAACGTGTTATTTTAAATACTTTTGGAGTATTTTTCTTTCTCAAAAAAATGAAAGCACTTTAAAAAATACTTCCCACTATAGAAATACCACATTACAAATATTCTTGATTTTTATAATAAAAATTCAGAATTTAATCAAATCCAAAAAATATTTTTTAATACTTTTTATAAATTTATTTCAATAAAAAATAATTTTTTTTGATAATTTGAAAATTAATTTTTAATTCAAGAATATTTTTGGGACCAGCATAAAACTTTCCAAATCGACATTGAAATAATTAACGTCCAAAATTAGTGGTCACTTACCATCAAGGTCCGGATTCTCTGTTATAACAAATTCACCTTCCCAAAATACAAGTCATCTCACACCCAACGATTAAAGCCACAGAGATCTGAAATTGCCATTCTACAGCTACTCGCAGTGCTTGAGCTGATGTTAATCAGACCATATAGGTCACAATTTGAAGATTTGCGTCACATTGATTTCGAAAAAAAATCGGGTAATTCATTAAATAGATACCAATACATCAATCATCATCGAAGTCAGTTGTTTCGTATTGATCGGTATGTCATTCTAAATCTATTAATTGCATGTTTGTCTACTTTATCATCATTTTACTCAATCATCGATGAATTTATAATACTGGAATTGCATGGATTGACATTAATCAAACAACTGCCGTCATCTTGTTTAAAAATGATTGATCAATTTATGTGACTTCAATGTGAATAAATTGATTGATAGAACCGATGAAGACTTCCACGACTAACAATGATTGTGTTGTGACTAATATCAAGAGTCTGTAACCTGGTTTGTCCCATTAAAAAAGACTGATATCAAAATATGTGACCTACATTTAAAAAAAAATGTTGACATATTTTTTTTGTGACTTATAATTAGGTCAGTGACCTGGTCCCATATGTGCTTCAAATTTCGTAATATGTATGTGACCATTATTGTTCAGGTTGTGTAATGTAATATGAAAAATGTGACATATAGATATTCAATATGTAACCATGATTAATAAACTGTGACGTGCTTATGTTGTGACTTAGAATTGGGATACATTAACATTTGTTTGATGAATAGGTCACAACTATCGTTGGTGTTGATCGATCATAATTGCGGGTATACCAAGCTTCTGGATACAGTTATGGAAGAGTTTCGTTTGGATCTTGCTAAAGTCGCAGTCACAATGAGTTATGTATTGAAAGTGATTTGCCTCCAGTTATAATCAACAGTGACAATAATGTGTTGCCATACGTGATGTTGAAGGCTATGGATCTTGACCCTTTCAAATATCCAATAAAAATTGAGGTCACGGCTACAGAATGTGTCAAACAACATATCACAATATCAATTTGTGTACAATCTAATGAGCATGAATTTTCATTACTAGATATGTCATCAGATATATGTGGATCAAAAGTAGAACCATTATCTCACAACTTCGAAAATGAAGTCACGGTTGTATTGGTAGCTGATTCTAGGGAAGTAGACAAAGGAATGGTTTTCCGTAACGAAGAGATTCTAAAGCTGAGTTTGTCCTTATATACGCTCCAAAATATGTTTGAATACGTGGTGGTTGTTCGGTCAGATAAGAAAGACTACATTGTTAAGTGCAGTGATGACGAGTGTAGTTGGATATACAGAGCATTAAAAGTAGCCAAAACAGAGATGTTTAAAATTAGACACATTGCAGAAGATCATACATGTGCTTCCAATATTGTATTAGGTACTCATAAGCAAGTGGCAAAGTCAGTTGTGTCATCTTGCATAAAATACAAATACACATCGTCGCATACCATAGACACTCCAAATGATATAAGTAATGACATGTTGCATACATGTGGAGTATCTTTGAATTATGTGGTGAAAGTGGTTAGGACCACAGAACTTGTGACATCTTGGTTTCGTTAAGTCAAAGACAATCGAAAAACAAAGAAACAAAAAGGAAGTTAACTGATGATTGACATTGACAATAATTCAACGATTTGTTTATTTTTTCATTCATTTTTGTATGTGATGTCCGGGAGGACATATATATTGATTCAGAAAATATTTTTTTTTTTATTTTTTCATTATTTTTTTACAATTAGTTGCCCAAAACCACATGTGACCTGTGTTGTGATCATTATACACAATAATATGTGCTTGTGATGTGACCATTAGAAAATAATCTATAACTATTAATAATATTCTGTGACCTGAATAAATACGCACAAGCAAATATATCCTATGACCACTAAACATTTTTTGTGACCAATAATATGATTATGTGACCTGTCATATCCTGTTATCAATCATTTTACAATAATCTGTGACCTATGTTGTGACCATTAAAAAATAACTTGTAACTAATAAAAAGAATCTGAGTCCAAGATGTATCCTGTTATCAATCATTATACAATACTCTGTGACATGTTCTTCGACCATTTAAAAAGTAACATGTGACAAGAAATAATAATCCCTGTGTTGTATCCTATTATCAATACACATACGTGGACTGTGATATGCAAAATTTGATGTCAAGACAATAACATTGAACAACTATAACATCTAATTAAATGCAACTGATTAACATCCCAAGTCAACTGATTAAAATCCCAAGTAATAACTACAAAATATACTCTAGATTCCCATTGATTACATGTTCAGATTTAATGTTCAGACTATACTTCAAATGTCACTCTAAGTCAATACTTGCTCATCCAATTTGTTGCACCTTCTTTGTAGCATTTTCTATTTCCCGATGTTTAAATAGCAAGGATGCTATATCCAGCCGTGCTCTACCCGCTCCAAATTATGTCAACATCATTTAACCTGAAACCAACTTTTCTCTGGTATAGCAAAACTCCAAACCTGCATATTGATNCCTCCAAACATGCATATTGGTCACAATAAAAAAAGGACCCGATTGGGTATACATTAAAAACAATCAATTTTTGACAACTTTAGAGGCCTTAAACTGCTTAAATTGAATCTTAAACATGTTTCAATTTAAGCAGTTTAAGGCCTCAAATAAGGCAGTGGGGTCTTAGACTAATTAGTTTACCACCCCACTCATAAGAGAATTGATTGACTTGACAAGAAGAAAATGAAATCATGAAGGGCCAACTGGAAATGGGAGTACCAAAGCAGCTTTACTTGATCGCGTTTTTATCAACTTATAGAAAGAATCGCAGCACTTCAGGAATCTTAGATTTCAAGTCTACACATATCAAAGGTCGCATTTTCCTTACAACAGCAATGAATTCTATTCCATTTCCTAACTTGCAAACCAGATTCATATAATTCATCAAGAAACATGCACAATTTTCATAAATAGATGTCGGCCAAACTTCAACTCAAGATGTTTGCCTGATAGATTGCCATGCTTAACTGGGCAAGCTTAATTCCACAAAACATGGCAAATGATAAGGAAAGCATATTTTTCAGTAATTACCTAGATATTGCCAAAGAGTAGAAACTCAGTTTCTCAATAACTTCTATGTTAAAATAGTTAACAAAGGAGTAAATATTTCTAGTAAGGGCTCCAATATTATGTAAAATCCAAAGGATGAAAGATTAAAGTGACAGTAAAGCGCTTATGCACAAGATGAACAGCTTTTTTTGATTGACTAATTACAGAAAAGTAGGATTTGCTAACAATAGCAGCAAGTTGGAAGCACAAACATTTTTAACATATTTACAGTGATTGTATTTACACTAAGCAATCGGTTTTATATGTAAAAATCTCCCAGAGAAGTGGTCAACACTCGCTGAATAAAACATGAAGAACAAAACATAACACAACGTACTAAACTCATATACTACAACTTGTAAATCAAACAAAGCCGAAATACATTTTTATGGTCACAATACGGAATACCAATATGACCCATAAAGATTTTTGTCTTTTAGAAGATGAATCTTCATGTGCCTCCTCTACCTTTCTTTTACCTCTTCTATCTGAGCCCTCAACTACATTCTTCCCTCTATTTTCACTCTTTGAACAAGCCATTTTGGTTTTGGGTTTACGATATATAGCTTTAGAGTTTTGGGTTTAGGATATATAGCTTTCACTGAATGAAAACCCTTACAGATTGATGATTATATAGTGCGAGGACAATGTACGTGACGACAGTGGTGGTGAGTTCACTGGAAAAGTAACGGTGAGGATGAAAAATGCTTTGCGGTCGTGGGTCTATGAAGAAGAGGAGTGGGTTAAGGTTTCGAAATATATGTAAGTTACGTTGTTTTCCAACTTTAAAACACTTAAATCACGGGTGTTTTTTAAAAAAAAAAAAAAAATATATATATATATATATATATATATATATATATATATAGAATGTATCTAATTAAAAAAATATCTGACTTTTGAAAAGTTAAACTTCAAATTTGATTTTAGAATGTAGATTTTCAAAAGTAGGGTGTGATGTAATTTCCACTAAATTTCATAAGTAATAAATGGTAAATAATAGGTTTTAAGATATTATTTAATTATAAAATTATTAATATATTACATAAATTTATTTGTTAATTTAATTTTGGGTCAATCTCGGTTCAATTGTTTGACCCTTGATCCTTTAACTTTTTCGAGTTAATAACCGGACTGATTTTCAAAACACTGTTAAATATAGAACATTAATTATTCTTTTTTGTCAAAATATGATTTAGTAATTTGTATGATGTATAGTCAAGGATTTTCTGCCTCTTTAGTGTACTATAATTTGGAGACTAGGAGTAATACATTACGCAAGTTTTATACATTTGACTTGACAAAATTGAATAAAATCAAAGAATAACGATTTCTAAGAAAATGAGGGGTTGATAATAATAGTAATGTTCATTTCAGATAGTCAATTGAAATCTAAGCTCTCTAACTCTTAAGATGTTTCTAATTGTGTATCTGGAGATACAACAATGTGGAATATTTATTGGAGCCTCTCTTTGATGTTCAAGTTGTAGAAGAATTCATAAAATCTGTAAAATCTCGAAAAATCTGTTCGGGGGACATTTTGCTCCATTATAGCAATACCTTGGCGTCGGAGGCGGTGCCTCGATGCTGAGAGCCAACACCCGGGGCCCTACTTTTCTCACAGGGCGCCAGCGTCGTGGCGCCGAGCGTTTTGCCCTGTTTTTCTTCATGGTGCCCCAATCTCATGTTTAATTCTTCCAATGACGTTTTCACCATCCTAAAGTTTTTTTTAAGCCAAATTCTTAATCCTTGATGAAATTTAATCTTTATTAATTAGGACTCCCAAAGTCAAAACTCCTTAGATTTCATTTATTAAGCCAAACACCACATCACATGGAATTTAGGTCACACCACTACATATCTCCTCCTTAAACTAAATTTCAATACAAGGAATTCAAAAATCACATCTCCAAGTAAACACCACTCCTCCTCTTCCAAACAAGCCCAATGTCCTAAATCATGACAAATACCTACTAAATTCAAAAAATACTCAAACTTAGCTATGAGAAGTGATTTTGTCATCATATCAGTCGGATTATCCTTTGTATCAACATTGCTTACTACAATATCATCACGAGCAATCACATCACGCACAAAATGATACTTCACATCAATGTGCTTAGTCCTCTCGCGAAACATTTGATCATTAGTCAAGAAAATAGCACTCTGAATATAACAATGTATTATAGAAATCTGCAAGACTTCATTAATTTCACCAATCAATCCTTTCACCACAATCTCGTTACATACCTCTGTAATGGCTATGTACTATGCCTCTGTTATAGATAAAGCTACTGTGTTATGCAAAATAGCTTTCCAGCTGATAGCAAAGCCTCCAAGGAAAAACAAATATTATGTAAATGATCTCTTTTTATCAGATCCCCTGCATAATCTGAATTCAAATGCCCAATGACTCCATCTGTATCTTTACTAAAATGAAACAAGCACTAGAAGAGCCCCTCAAGTATCTGAATATCCATTGCACTGTTTTTCAATGTTCCTTGTCAGGATTTGTCATGTATCTACTAAATGCACTGACTGCCTGAGCCAAATCTGGTCTTATAAAAACCATATCATACATAAGCGAACCAATTGCACTGGAATAAAGAACTCGGGACATGTAATCAATGTCTTCATCTGTGTGAGGATACAAGTTAGATAATATTTTAAAATGGGCAGCCGAGGGATTACTAACAGCCTTAGCATTCAGCATATTGAACCTTTGAAACACATTCTCAATGTACCCCTTCTGACTCAAGTACAATATACCAACATTCATCAACATATAATAACAAGTATATGATAGATCCACCATTTCCCTTTCTGAAGTATACACAACTATCATAATTACTTCTAATGAAACTATGAGTAGTCATGAATGAATCAAACGTTTTATAACACTACCTTAGTGACTACTTCAGTCCATACAAGGGCTTCTTCAACAAATATACGTAGTTTTCCTTTTCAAAAACTATGAAGCCCTCTGGTTGTTGTTTGTAAATGCTTTCCTCAAGTTCTCCATGGAAGAATGTTATTTTAACATCCATCTACTCAAGTTCCATATCATTCTTAACCACCACTCCAAGTAAGGTCCGAATGGAACTATACTTCACAACTGGTGAGAACACATCTGTGAAGTCAACACCTATAATTTGACTATAGCCCTTTTCTACGAATATGACCATATACCTTATGTTTTCAATCCTTGATGTGCTTTCATTTCTTTTGAAAACCTACTCGCAACGAATTACCTTTTTGTCCTTAGGTAATTTCACCAAGCTCCAAGTGTTATTTTTATCCAATAACTCTATCTCCTCTTATATAGCAATCAACAATTTGCTAGAATCGCTGCAAATGGTTGCCTCTAAATATGTAACAGGCTCATCAGTAGAATCAAAGCTATCAGCTACACTCAATTATAAGCTACCAAATTTTCTTCTTCATAATTCTGTGGAGGTTTAATATGTCTGCGAAGTCTAACCTTAACAATTGAACACTATGGTGTTTCTAGTGGTATAGGCAAAATATTATTGTTTGTCAACTTTGAACTAGACTGATCTGTAGTAGACTGTTCTAAATCCTCCCTTGGACCAATTTTCATCTCCACTTGAGTTGAATGATTTTGTTCCTCAGTTTTATCATAAACCCCACGAGGTGAACCATGAACCATAGCAAGTTTATCAAATACTACATCTCTACTAACCACCACTTTTCTTATTTCAGGACACCATAATTTATACCCCTTCAAACTTGATTTATACCTAAGAAAGATACACTTTCTAGACCCAGACTTCAACTTCCCATTATCAACAAAAGCATAAGTAGGACACTCAAAGATTTTCAAATCAGAATAATAAGAATGTTTACCAGACCATACCTCTTCTGGTGTCTTTTTCTCAATGGTAACTGAGGATAAGTGATTAATAAATCAGCTTTAGGTCAAAACGTTTTAGGCGACCCAAATTTGAAAGCATACAACGAATCTTTTTCCATCAAAGTTTAATTCATTCGTTCTTCCACGCCATTCTGTTGAGGGGTTCTAGACACTATCAAGTATCTCAAGATGCCTTCACTGCAGAAGCTATTGAAGTTATCTGAACAAAACAACAACCTATTATCTATTCGTAGATGTTTTACCTTCTTTCCAGTTTGCTTTTCTATCATTAATTTCCACTCCTTGAAGGTATCAAACACATCACTCTTCTAATTTAAAAAGAATACACTGGTTAGTCATCAATCACTGCCAACAAGTAATAAGCACCTCATTTTTTAAAGTACACTTGTTAGTTTCCAAAGATTTGAATGGATATACTCAAGTGTTCCCTTCGTATTGTGTCTTTCTTTACTGAATCTAACTCTTTTCCATTTCCCAAAGACACAATACTCACAAAAATAATCACTGCACCTTGCGAAAGTTTGGGTGGTTTAGGCGGGTCGGTTTAGGAGGATTAGGCGGGTTGGTTTAGGTTTTGCCCACCTATAGCCCCAACTCCGACAATTTTGCAATGCGCGTTGTTTTCTATAATCACTGCACCTCTCGAAATTTCTTCATATGATGTGAACCAGTCCCTGTTAGACGACAAATGGAAAGTACATGCCGAGTCAAGAACCCACTCATCACAAGGTTTGGAACCCATGTCAGAAATTATAAGAAGCTCTCAATCACTTTGCCCATCTTCCACAACATTAATCTTCGCTATGTTTACATGTTGCTTTCCTTTATTAGTAGCACCAGCTTCTTTGTTTCTATTTTTAAAGCGTAATAATCAGTTCTAATATGCCCCTTCCCAGATCTTTCCGGTACGATGTCTCATCTTCTCCTTAGATAGTAAAGCGTCATAGACCTATACTACAATGAAAATATCCCAACTATAGAGAATATTATCTCTAAAAGTCACATATGATGGCGGCAACGAACACGACAACATCAAGGCCAAGTTATTCTCATTATACTTAACTTCTAATGTCTCTAAATTAGCCACAATTTCTTTGAATATAATTAAGTAATCATCCAATGATGCACCTTCAGACATGCGATGGGAATACAAGCACTATTTCAAGTGTAGCTTGCGGTCAAGCTCTTTGTCATACAAAGTTGCTACAACTTTAACTACAATGCAGTGACACTTTTCTCCTTTAGAACATCCTGGAGAATTTGGTTTGAAAGATGTAGTTAATTTGAGGTTGGACCTTCCGATCCCTACGCAGCTTTTTATCATGCGTCAATGTTGAAGACATCTTATCAAAGTCAAGCAAGACTTCCTCAAAATCCATATACGGGAGAATTGCTCGCATCTTCACTTGCCATAAAGTAAATCTCGTTTTTCGATCCAACAATGGAATATCATGTTTCATCAATACCATGTGAAAAATCAATCTTGCTCTGATACCACTTGTTGTGAATTAATCGCAAGATAATGACAATAATGAAATGAATAAGAACAAATAAGAACACCAAGATTTATGTGAAAACCCAAGATGGGAAAAAATCCCAAGAAGAAAATGAGAATTTCACTATAATTAATAATAAATGTGTTAACATTATCAAGATCTCAATACTCTCAAGTGAAATATAAGCTCTCTAACTCTCAAGATGTGTTGAATGTGTACATGGAGATACAACAATGTGGAATATATATAGGAGCCTCTTTTTACCATCGTTTTCTGGCTTTGGAAATCGTCCACTAGTGAGGCATGTGTCTTTGGATGAGGTAAGAGCTCTGTTGACTGAATAGAGGTGTGTGATTGAGATCAGGTTAGGTAAATTGAAGGAGAAAATGAACGTGAGGTTCACTGATATCGTAAAGAAAATGGGAGATCATGTGTACTATATGAAGGACCATGTGACCGATCAGATAAATATGATTGTTACACCTCATCCATTTATA
>CAIGRP010100200.1:0-12013 GCA_903798385.1 Fraxinus cuspidata | reverse complement strand
TATTTTTTGAAGAATAACTTTAATTCTTCTTCAATAAGGGCCGTAATAAAATTAATCTTTTAGTCAGATCTTTGAAAATTGAATAAACCATTTTCATTCCAAGAAGAAGATTATGAGCTAGCCACTATGTAAATTGCGTATAACTCAACGAGCAAAACAGAAATAGAGATTAAGAAATTACGAGAGCAAGAAAATAATAACTCCGAACGAATTATGAAATCAAAAGGGTGATTGTTACAAAACGATACTACTGAAGAGAACAGAGCAATAGCAGACATGCAGACCGCCCACCTAGGCAAGCCAGTAAGTCGGCTCGCGACGCAAGCCAGCTGGTTTGCAAAAGTAATTTTCTGCGCAGCGCTTGTCTCAGAACGCGAGCTAAGTTAGCTTGACCTGCTAGTGGGATGAGCGGCTCGCCCAACTTAACCCCCTACCAAAAACCCACCTTACTATCGAGAGATGCTCAAATTTAGCCATTTTTAAACAAAAAGGTAATTTCGTCAATAGAAAAAAGTAACTCATCTACTCTTGCCATAAATCCGACGAGGATCACATTTTTTCACAGGCCATGCAAACACATCGGAAAGATGAGACCCAGCAAAGGTTGGCCACCCGGCCCCTACCCAAAATTTTAAAATTAATTTCCTGAAGAAAGGCAATCCCACATGCCTAGAGAGTGAGGCCCCGGCACAGCCCGCTTATCCAGGAATGGAACCTGCACACGGTACTCACATATTCTTGCTTGCTGGTACATGAAAGCATTTCCGCGCGGGGAAGTAAAAAAGAGAACCAAACTCAACATAGATTACGTTAAGAGTAATTCCCCTATATTCAACTGCAGGACAGAGTATTTGTGCACAACTCAAAAGTGATGGTTAAAACAGTAGGGCAAAAGAAAAATCAATATACCCTAAACATACTTATGCACAAATACAGTAAGTACTCCTCCAACATCAGACCGTATTTGTTACTGTGCTCGTAAAGTTGCTAGCCTACAACTAAAAAGAGGTAAATAATTCACATAAAAGAATTGGACTATAAAATGTTTCTCGAGGAGAAGGAAAAGGAAAACACAATATACAAGAAAGATCAGGAGCATATAGTAGTTAATTATTATCAAGCTGTGCAAAATATTTCTTGTCTGCATTAGCGAGGCGGTCCTGAAACATTGCCCACTCACTTCTGCATCTGTCTCGTACCTGAGAGAGAAGGAACATTTCAGCTAGTTTAATGCAATCACGGGGGAACCAATAATACAGCCCCTATTAGACAATATAGAGAGATTATAAATACATACCCCTTGCCATGGAGAATTCCCATTCTCAGATTGACCCTGAATGTTCAGATTTTGGAATTAGAGACGAGGTAAAAACTTACCAGAAAAATAGAAACAAGCAAAAAGAGGTAAAAACAATACAAACGAAAGCACGTCTGAAAAAGAACGGAATAAAGACAGCATGGACATCCAATAGGGGACAAGGCCAGAAAAGAGGGTAGATGCATCCATCAAATATATGATAACAGGGCAACAAGTGCATGTAGTACACGTCCAACACAAGTTTTCAAGTGTCTGGCCCATGTTGCCGTCAATTTTAATCTGATAGCCAAGTGCAGAACATCTCACATTTTCACATATTATGGATACGTGCAGTGTGAAATTATTACTACCAAACATGAAACACTACATCTCGATATAGTCATCGAAATTGATTTCTTATACAACAGAAGCAATTATAACCCAAGGAAAACAAATTTGAAGTAAATAAACTTTGTTAATCTAATGGCATATGCAAAAGAAACAAAAACCAGGGAGATGCTGCAACGAAGATGTTTGAGAGACCATAGAGGGCTAGCACTGTTCTTACTGTAGTAAACCTAGGAAAAGGGGTAAGAGTCATAGTTGCATTTGAACAACTATTGTAAGATAAGAAAAATAGAAAAGAAGTGGGAAATCCCTAAGCCGCACAAAATCTACTTTTCCTCATCCCGTATGACAGTTCCCTATTATCTCTTCAACTCCCACTGGAGATAATTACATCTTCGACATAAATTATTCTAAACGGTAAAGTGTTTTTTCGACAGCAATTGACACTAAAACAAACAGTAATCCTATCTGTTTATTTAGCACATATTCTGCAGTGTGAAGAACTAAATTAATGTTTTGACCAACATGTAACTGTGTTTAAAATAAGATGCATTGACACCAAAACCATGTCTCTCTAGATCACATCCCTATTTTCAGTAGCACCCTAGTATTCAGAAATATCCTAGCCTAGGCACTTATTCACAATAAGAACAGTGGTAACTGCCATTCTGAATTATTGTACTTTACACGTATTTCCTTGGAGCAATAGAAAAGCCTAGCAGCTGCACTGAAAATCTGCTCAAGAATACACTTATGCAAACCAGGATAAAACTCTTCAATGGCCTCAATGGAATGAATTTGAAAGGACTCCAACCAGAAGTACTTTTAACGTCTGCTCTTCAGATCCTCTCATTTAAAAAAAGGATCAATTTATGGGTTGTATTGTATTAATATTCAATCACCCCAAAATGCAGAGCAGGTGGATGGACTTTTAAGCTGACATAAGCAATATGCATACTCCTTGTATACAGGATTTTCTTTCTTAAATAATGAAGAGACCAGATCAAGAAATTGTAACGTGAATAAATTTCAATATTGTGTCTGAATGCTAAAAAATCAGAAAAATATGGAAATATGATAATGAAGAGATTAACAAGTTGATGATGACAGACCTGACTTCCAAGAGATGGAATTACTTGATGCACAATCCACTGAGAATCAACAACACCAATTTTTTCGTGCGCAGGCTGCAGGGGCAAAACAAAAGTGGTTGAGAACTTTTCCAAAAACACAAATATATGTTTTATTCCAGAACATAACAAATATGGTGTGGCTAGCTGTCAATATGCAACACAGCATGAAGACTTTGGAACTCTTCAAATGGTGGAATGGAACATCTTTTTTCTCCACGATTTCCTTATTATCTACTACTATTTCATAAATGCATTATTTGTTTTCTTCCTCCTCTATTTTTTCCATTATAGGAAGGGGGACTCATTATCTACATGCATGCACAAGTAAACACACACCCCGACAGAAATAGAGAGATGGAGAGAAGACTAACATCAACACATCTTCTGAGTGCAAAATCTAAACCCCATCCATGTACCAAATCATTCTGCAAGTACATAATTAGAGAAGTTAGTGTAGACTGTTACAGGCTGAAAGAGACTCGTAAGAAAAGAAGTTGATTTAAAGCACTGGAATCAAGATATTCAATATATATAGAAAAAGAGATCATGTAAAGCAAAGTTATGTGACCCCAAAACTAGACATGTACCTGGATCATATGCCAAACACATCTCCAAGCTTCACGAGAAAACACTGGAGCCATAATTTCCACAAAGCTGGATGCAAGCAAAAAGATATTTTCATTACTTGGCATTTCCTATTCAGTCAATGTGTACATTGTGAGTCCATGTCAAGATCCTTTCATGTGTGTGTGTGGTGTATTTGATCAATTTTCAGAGGAAATCAACTCGTCTCAACAAAACTTTGTAGGTATCTGGGATTGTGCTATTTTTCTTTCTTCACGTAACTCTACATAAGGCAATAATCTTCAATAAACTACACGATTTTATGTCTCTGTTCTTACAATGTCTTATGTAGTTTTCATTTTCTTTCGGAAATTAACTGATATATTAATATCACCCTGACTAACACATAATTTTATTGGACTCATTGATTTTATCCAAAACTATATTAGTAGTTATTAGTTTCTTCTATGTCCACTATCCAAGAGCGTGATAGAATCCTATTTCCTCATCTTTGCACAATCAATTAACAGGTGTGCATCATACTATTCCAATTTCACCTATTTCAATTTGGTGTATTTACCTGAATGACAACTCATCATACTAGATTTATTTAATCAACATATCTATGTAAATACGAGATGAGCAAATAAACTTTTATCATAATATCCATCACATTTTATGGAGAAACGCACAAACAAGGTCTATACAAACTCATCTAATCATTTGTAAAACGTGTCAAAAAGTTCATCCAGTAATCAGAACCTAAAGAGATGGACAGCAAGGACCCAAAATTATGAAAATCAAAATGGTACTCCTGATTTCCAAATAGGGTTCTCAATTTGACAGATGAATAGATAGAGAAAAGATAGTACGCTGCACATGGAGGCAAATGTGGATCACTGCACCAGCCTGGTTTTTCTTCCGTATCCCTGTTTATCACCATCCAAATACACCAATATTAAAAATTTGCATGGACCCAAGCAACTTAAATAAGTACTGTGTTCACAAAAGAAATCCTTGATTCTTCCCCTATAGATCTATGAGTATGTGCGTTTTGTTTAATTCCCTTTTTTAAGGGGTTCTGTTTATTAAACCTACTTGTGCACTTCTCTGTCACCTCTCCTCTTTGTCATTTGCCATGTCAGTCCATTGTTAGGTTCAAGACCAGGCTGGGAAATCTCTAAACCGTGTTTCTTAACCAATTGAATATATCTGCCAAATAGAGAAAGACCAGAATCAGTTGAGAGCAGAAAGACATAATACAATAAAAAACATATGAAACCGGAAATTACTGGGGACTGCAAGAAACAACAATTACTTCTCAGCGTTGAAGTGTTCAACTCCAAGATCTTCATCCCAAATGAAAATATAATCATAAGCAGCTACAACATCAGGGTGCAGAAATCTCTTTGCATACCACCTAAAAGGGAAAAAAAATGAAGGGTAATGATAAGTCATTAAATCTGGAAAAGAAAAATATATATTCTGCAAATATAAGATCACTTGTCAGTCAAAATCTTAACTGTTCAGATTTAGAAGCAAAACTTTGAATTACATCCAGAGAAATTTATTTCTCAAAAACAGCCTCATTACTTTCTAAGAGTACCCAATGGAGGCCTAGGTACAATGCCAGGATATCAAGAAAATCATTACTAAAATTGATAAAAATGCACTCTCTTTTATTCTCTTCAAAAGAGGTCTCATAATGTCTCTACTTCACAAGATTATGCATAGAACGACTAAAAAAGATCTTAAGCTAGAATTGATGAATCTTACCATTTTGTTTGCTTCCTAACACTAACATGTACTGCACGCCGTGACCACTCAAATTGATCCCATTCACTCGTCCGCCCATCATAGTGAAAAAGCATAATTTGAAAATCCTCAGAGAACTACATTAACATTTCAAAAGACATCTTAGTATTAGGAAACCCTATGATACTCATATTTAGAAGTATTGCAATAAAATTCAAACCGGCATAACCTTCTTTACTGCTGCATCAATATTGTTCTTTTGCTCCAAACCAACTGTAAAAGTTACTAGGTATTTGGGCTTCCGTTTCAGATCCTGCAAGTTCCAAAGCAATCTTATGAGCATACTCCAGTGTTATGTGCACATATTTGAAAAGTGGTTACGTGGTTGGTTTAATGAATTGTTTTCTAATTCCAGTTCACAAGTTTTATTGTAGTACTCAGCAAATCGTCCTGCTGGTGCAGGAAGATATATAGGCAGCAGTTCCTGGTGTTTGAGCATTTTGTCCTTATTTATAGGGAGAGTCTTAGTGGCTGTAACTCCTTTTCTTAGTTGTTAGTGTTTCAAACGTTGTATTGTTCTTTATTTAATGGGTGCAAATTCAGATATAAAGGCAGGTAGAAAATTATCCAAGCAATTACATATAATTTCTTTAATGCTACTGAATATACACTACGCTTCCTAATGTCATCCATGCATCAGGAAATGGAGGAGCAGAAAAGATAATAAGACTGCGAGCAGACACCATATGCATAACCAATGAAAAATAACATCTGAAAGGGCAAATATAAGTTTGAGTCTGATCACTCATCAAAGTATTGCAGTAGAATTGTAGAAGTGAAATCGCCATTAGAATGAGGATTACGTGACAAATAGAAACTATGGAAATTCCATCGCTAATACCAGTTCCACTTTTTTTAATCTTTACCTCACTAGGTTCACCCCATAATCTTCGTAAATATAAATCCGACTCTGAAACTACAATTCCTGGTGGCAAAGACTCTGCACCACGAGGGTTTGAAGGAACATAGATCTGAGAAACCAAAAATCATGAATATATCAACAGGACAAGTTAAATGAATCATAACCTTGTTATGGATATTAAACCAAGCATAGAAAAGAATGCATCAATTATAGATATCGATTGTACTTCTATCCATTATAATCATTTTACTATTTGATGTGTAAAGAAAAGATGAGGGGCACTCATCATCTTCACTAATTTTGAAACCAACTACATAGATAAACAAATGGAATAATCATTAATGGTCTTCAAGGTAAAAGAAAGTCTCAAAGTTCCAAAGAAAGCAACATACGAATTCAAAAGAAGCAAAAGACGTACCTTAGGTGTCGAAGGAGTACTGCCGGAACCAAGATTTTCAGGAAAACTACGACTAGCAGAACTATGGCGATCATCATTGAAGGTGAAATCAAAAGATGACATGAGGCTCGAAGGTAAACTAATCTGCCAAAAGGAAATAAAATGAGCTAAACGGGTGCTACATGACCTCTCAAGTAAGTTTAACTCACTTTCTGAGCAAATGTACCTTGGTTAAAGAAACTGACGGAAACGAAACACCGATAAAATATCCAAGCAGCATTCCCATAAAAGTTGTTATAACGAGTCGAGCACTATCATTCGACTTCCTAAACACCCCACCGCTTTAAGAAGCAAACGAAAAAATAAGCACGCAAGAGTTTGGATTTATTTTTACACTGTAAATCAGAATGCACAGTTCTACATACCTGCGGTGCAAGTTTCCCATTGTGATAAAAAGTTGCTCAACTCAAAGGTCACGCACTAGGCAGAAAACAATTTCATGAGCAACAGAAATGCAACCACCACTTTCACAGAAGTGAATTTGCTCCTCACCAAGTAGAATTCCTGTCTACACATTTTTGGGGGAATAAATTAATGCCACATATTCAACCTCTAATTCTAATTGATCTCTAATTACTATTCTCAACGAACATTTTATTTAGCCGCGTAAATTAAATAAGCGATGCATTCCAAATTCTTTAAGTAATTCAAAATATTTCTTATTTCATATTTTACTACTAGGCAGAGCCGAAGATGGCAGATTGGAGAGGGAATAAATGAACCTAAATATAGAAAAGGGTAAAATATCTCCAAGTAATTGTTTCAACATTTCCAAATAGAAAACAAGATAATTCCTAATTCAATTGTCGATCTGAGAGGCACAACACGGCAACACCTAAAGCACAAGGTACAAGGAACTAGCGACATTAACAACAAGCGAAAATAAACAAATAATAAACCCAAAGGAAAAAGAAATTAAGAAACACGAAATCAAAGCGCTAAAATTCATAGGGAAAATATCTATTACAGTTTCGTTTCTGAAAGATCGATCAATAGTCAATACAAACAAATAAAAAAATTTAAAAAAATTAAGATATTAAAATTTTTAAATTGAAATTGATAGATACGGTAGATGGGAGGAATCTAGGTTTCAAGGCTTACAAAATTGACCCGGCGATTGCTCGATAGAGGGAGAAAAGGAGAAGAGAGGACCGTCTTCGTGTGTTTGTTCCTAAGAGATCGGTATGAATGTTTTTGCTGCTATTTTGGGCCAAATTTGATTTGAAATTAAATGTGCTTTGCTAGTTTTTCAATTTACCATTTTATCCATACATCAGCATTTTGCTCTTTCTTTTTCCTCCTCCTTCTTTAGTCAAAATTGAATTAGGAAACGTGGACGTGTATGGCAGACCCTACTTGAGCCCCTATTTGGTTTGGATTAAAATCAATTTTTTAGTAGATTTTGTAAAAATTGATGAAATGTGTGCTTGAAAAGTTAAATGTCCATAAAATATGTAGTCGAAAAGTTGTAAATCTCATTAAATGTATAATTAAAATTAGTTGTTAAAATCTATATTTTAATCGTTACCAAATAGGGGCTTAATAGTCTTCATGAAGCATCCTAACTAAATCAAAGGTAAACAAACTAGGTTAATTCGATTTGGTTTGACATAAACTTCTTATTGATTCAAATTCTTGTAATAAAATTAGGCCACTGTTTAGTTTAGATTAAAATCAGATTTTCAGTAAATTTTTATAAAATTTACGGAAATGTAAGACAAAAAAAATTGAATCTCATGAAATGTATGATGAAAATTAACTATTAATTTTAACTTGAGTTTAATTCAAATTCTTAGCTGAACCAACTCGAAGCTAGATTTATATGATCGTCAAATATCCTCTTACACACTCTCAATTAAAGAATATACTGAAAATGATTAACACTTCGTAGCTTGAAAGAAAAGACATAAAAGTTAAATTAAAAAGTTTACACAACCGTTCACACTTAAAAAGAAATGGAGTACTAATTGATTTTGATTTCGTTCACAACTCCATCATTACATGCATGCTTTTTATTTGTACCGAGTTTAATTGATTCTTATTGTCCATCCCGAACGTTAGAACTTGTATATGAAGTTTAGCTTCACGTGTAAGAGTTCGTGGTTTAATTAATAAATTGAATTTTATAAACTACATATAACATTTTAAGGATAGTTACTGAAACACAGGAATAGAGGGATACAAATTTGGTATGATGTCGCTCAAAAGTCACTATTGTTGGAAAATTCTTTAATTTGTCATATGTGCGACATATATAATTAATCATATGTAAATGTTATCTTAAAGTTAAGTTCAAAATTAAAGTGATTTAATAAATAATTAAGTAATTGCACTTTGTGCATCTAAATAAAGTGTGGGACAGATTGTATGTGTAGAGATCAAATCAATTAGAGTTGTACTTGACGATAGACTAAATATATATGGAAACTATAAATAAAGTGGTCCCCAATTCATATACAACTTCTCGTTATTTGTGTCATCTCATCAACACGAGAATTAATAGAAAAAGTATATTGAATAAAAAGATCAAAAATCCACAATCAAACAGACATTCTACTATCAAGAATTAAGAAGAAGGAATCCAATAATCAAAACTATAGATCAAGAAGTCAAAATAAAAATCAAGAATTCAAGAATTAAAATAGTTAATATTCAAGATCCGAAATCAAGATTTGATATTAAAGAATAATTCCCAATGAATTAAGGCATGCTCCGCATTTAATAATTATCTTGGTGATTTGATATGGAGAATCTTAACAATTAAGTAATTATGTTTACAATTTCATGAGGTTTAAAGTTTCATAAAATTCTAACAAATGGTATCAGATTCAATTCATGTTAAACAATTGAGATTAAATGAAGATTTTTTGAGTAGAAATTTATACTTTGATGATTTTATAAAAATTTTGGGATGTGAATTTCAAACATTAAATTTCAAAATTTTGGATTTAAGGTAATTTTGGTAGCATTACAGCAGCACCGCGACGCTGCGTCACAGGCAGCCGCAAGCGCACGAGGCCTGGGCGCTGCTGGGTAGTACCCAAGTAGCACCAGCAATGCCGCAACGCCTAGTTCCGGGTGCTACGTTTCTGTTCGGCAATTAAATTTTTTTTTTTTTGGAAACAAAATAAAAATAAAATATAAGGCAGCAATCAATATCAAATCTTGATATTAAAATTTCTTTTAGATTACTAATTTTCTAAAGTAAATTAATTGAAACAACATGTTATCAAAATAACATCTATTGTCTAAATTGATTTATTTGAAATGATAGGAAGGCTGTGTGTACATACTTAATGCTAGTATTGACAGGCCCAAATGATAGTTAATATTTGACCGAATTATTTGCACACATGTGATAATAAATATGTGACGGTTGTAAAGTTTTTCATTATGTGAACATTGAGTAGGTTCAAAGATAGATTTGATATTTAATCATATTTATCGTCAATATTTGATTATTACACCAAGAATACCACTTACAAGTTGATATTTCTCTCCAAAGACTAAATATTAATGTTGTGATCGATGTCTTGTGATGGGGCGCACCATTATTTGAAATTATTAATTGTCCAATATGAATTTTCATGTGAATATATTATTTAGGTTTAAGTTCTCTATTTAGTTAATCCATCAACTTCTACAATATCTGTCAATATCAATTAATTCTCGTGCTTTAACCAAAGTTTAAGGGCTAAAAAAAGAACGTTTGAATCGTTCTTGACAGCATGGATCTAGACCTTGCATTAAGGACTGAACAACTACTCTTACGGATAAAAGTTCATCTAATAAAATGAGACTCAGATAAGTGGGATCATTCAAACCGCATAAGTCATTGCGAGGAATTATCTTGATGATTTGACATGAAGGATCTTGACAATTAAGTAATTGGGTTTTCAATTTCATTAGATTCAAACGTTCATAAAATTCTAACAACTGTTAATAAATTACTTGTACCAAACAGATTTTGGAAATATTACTCGTTTGTTAGGCTACTTAGTGGGATGTTATGACTTGTTTCTCTTGATTGCTTATTAAAGATTGAACAGAGTCGATAATTTATTAAATTTAATGGCACAAAGTTTATTTGGATGAATACGAAAGCTCAATTTACCTCCCCATTAAAAACGAATTGATTGATAATTTTTTATTTTCATTTTTCTATCATGTCCCTTTCTTTTCCATTTTACCCCTAATAGACAAAAATCAGCAGTAGCTACCAACATGAAGCTTAGTAGCGTAGTCAAGAAAAATATGTCAAGAATGAAGTTACAACAAGATTCATAATTTGGAGACTTAGCCTTTACCAACGAGCACCAACACAAGATGTCAATTGCGTTTAAAGAGATGAGAAATGCTATAGGGACATGGTAAGTGATAGGAAAAAATACACATACAGTTGGCATTTTCTCATTGACAGTTAAATAAAAATTAAAGAAAATATTGTCAATAAAAAACTGTCATTTCACTCCTTGGAAATGCCCCGGTCATTGACCTTTTTTGTTTAGCTTTTTTGTAAAGAGATTGTTAAGTACTTCACTTCTTCACATGGGTTAATTTCACTGGTGGCCACCCAACTTTAAAATTGGTGTCATCATGGTCATCGAACTTAATTTTGTTTCACAATGGCCACTGAACTTTATACTTAGTGTCACCATGGCCACCCAATTTAATTTTATTTCACCAAGGCCACCCAATTGCATATAATGTTTCACTATGGCCACCAAATTTCATATAATATTTCATCATGGCCATTTGACTTCTTTTTACAATTTTTATTAATTTTAAAAGGGATAAAACGGTAACTTTCTATTATATATATAAAATAAAATAAAAACTTATATATATATATATAAACTTAAAACTTTTATTTTAATATAATTTTTTATTTATTTTACTTTTTTAAAGAATTTTTTTAAAATAAATTTTTATTTTATTTTATTTTTCTAAGTAACTTTTTTAAAGTAAGTTTTTATTTTATTTCAAAAATGTTTTTTTAATAAGTTTTATTTTATTTTATATTTTAAAATAAATAATGCTATAGGGACATGGTAAGTGACAGGAAAAAATACACAAATACACTTGGCATTTTCTCATTGACAGTTAAATAAAAATTAAAGAAATATTGTCAATAAAAAACTGTCATTTCACTCCTTGGAAATGCCCCGATCATTGACCTTGTTTGTTTAGCTTTTTTGTAAAGAGATTGTTAAGTACTTTACTTCTTCACATGGGTTAATTTCACTGGTGGCCACCCAACTTTAAAATTGGTGTCACCATGGCTATCGAACTTAATTTTATTTCACAATGGCCACTGAACTTTATACTTAGTGTCACCATAGCCACCCAATTTAATTTTATTTCACCAAGGCCACCCAATTGCATATAATATTTCACTATGGCCACCAAATTTCATATAATATTTCATCATGGCCACTTGACTTCTTTTAACAATTTTTATTAATTTTAGAAGGGATAAAACAGTAACTTTCTATTATATATATAAAATAAAATAAAAATTTATATATATATATATA
>CAIGRP010100188.1:0-39311 GCA_903798385.1 Fraxinus cuspidata | reverse complement strand
AAGTTATACTTAACCAAATTTTTGATTTCTTTAAACTAATTCCAACAATCCCCCACATGAATGGAAATTCCTTGATATGCATAATATAATGCAAATGAGATGTACACTCTAACAAAGGAGTACTTGCGACAAGTTATAACGTCAAGATAAATGGCTTGTGGCTTTGAACCCTCTTTAGTTGAATATAATAGAGTTCACTAAGCTAATTGGTGAATGCGATGTCTTGAACCATTCAGGCATTTGTGTAAATTAAAACAATTGTATCAACACCATAGCTCATCTAACAATTTCGATTCTCATGGTTGTATTCATTTTGGCCCTAAACAACTCTTGGTTTCATAAGTGCTTTAAAAGAATTAAGCCTCAAATTCTCATAGAAACGACCCCACTTTACACTTATATAGGTGATCTCCTATAGTATAATACATCTCTCTTATCTTTTTGCAAAATATAAGAATTATTAAAAGTATACACTTATCCTTGAACACTTTATATTCCAGCACTTTTGTAGGAATGGGAGTAAATATTTTACACTGAATCTTTCATAACTTAGTTGCCCCATTGAACCAAAATCTTGAGATTTCCAATCTACAAGATTGAGTTTCTGCTATGTTGATTTTATTCAATAGGCATTACGTCCATTCTCATAGAAAGATAGTATACTTGATTTTTCGTTAAGACTTTCGTCAAAAGATAAGCTATGTTTTCTTTTGATTTAACATAGTTAATCAAGATTATATCATTCGATATTAATTGTTTAATATTATTATGTCTCCGACGAATATGTCAAGATTTACCATTATACATACTATTTTGTGCCCTTGCAATAGTTGATTGATTATCACAATGTATATTAATTGGAGGTACCGATTTTTTCCAATATAGAATATCCTCGAGAAAATTACTAAACCATTCCGCTTCTTATCCAATTTATCTAAAGTAATAAACTCAGATTCTATCGTAGATCGAGCTATACAAATTTTCTTAGACGATTTCCAAGACACAGCTATGTCTCCAATGGTAAACACATAACCACTTGTAGGGTTTGAATAATTTGTGTCAGATATCTAATTTGCATCGACATATCCTTCTAACACTACAAGATATCTTGAGTAGTGTAATTCATAACTGACCATGTGTCTTAAGTATTTAAGAACTCGATCAAATGATTTCCAGTGGCCATAACTTGGGTTATTCGTAAATCTACTCAACTTGTTGACCGCATATGCTATATCAAGACGCGTGCAGTTGTTGATATATATCAAGCTACCTATAACACGTGAATATTCTAATTGAGATACGTGATCACCAGTATTTTTGGCAAGTATAAACTTAAGTCAACTGGTATTTTAACTAGTTGATCGTCATACTCCTTAAACTTTTTAAGTATAGTTTCAATATAGTGTGATTGAGACAATGAGAAAGCATCAAATGTTTTAGAGATTTTAATCTATAATATCACATCAGCTATTCCCATATCTTTCATGTCAAAATGTTTTATCAACATTTTCTTGGTCAAGATAATAATGTTCGAATTATTCCCCATGATTAGCATATTATCAACATATAGACATACCATAATGTATCCATTAGGTATAATTTTGATGTAGACACATTTGTCACTTTTATTGATTTGGAAACCATTTGACAATATATTTTTGTCAAATTTTTCATCCCATTGTTTCGGTACTTGTTTTAATCCATATAATAATTTTTCAAGCTTACATATTTTTTTCATTTCCAGGCACAACAAACCCTTCAGGTTGTTCCATATAAATTTTTCTTCTAATTCACAATTCAGAAATGCACTCTTAACATCCATTTGATGCATTTCAAGGTTATGCAATGCAGCGATAGCAATTAACACATGTATAGATGTGATCCTTGTAATAGGTGAATATGTATCGAAGAAATCTAGTCCTTATTGTTTATACCCTTTGGCTACTAATCTAGCATTATACTTGTCCATTGATCCATCTGATTTCAATTTTCTTTTGAAAATCCATTTGCAGTCTAAAGCTTTGTTCTATGGAGTAAGTTCAACCAATTCTGAAGTATGGTTATTCATGGTGGATTCAATTTCATTATTAACAAATTTTTTCCAATAACAAGTTTCATGAGTGGACATTGCTTCATTAAATGTCCTAGGATCATTTTCTAGTATATATGTTAGAAAATCTGGACCAAAATTCTTATGAATCATTTGTCTTTTACTGCACATTGGTTCTTCATCTTCTTGATAGTTTCTAATTGCACTATCGTAAGTTCGTTTGTGTGAACTTACTTCTTTCTCTTTACAGGGAAAGATATCTTCAAAGAATATAGCATTCCTTGATTCAATAATGGTACCTTCATGTACATCAAGTATATCTGACTTATGAATCAAAAATCGATATACACTACTGTTGTTTGTATATCCAATAAAGATTCAATCAATAGTCTTAGGTCCAATGTTTATTTGTTTTGGTTTAGGTATCTATACCTTTGACAAACATCTCTACACTTTAAGATATTTGTATGAAGGTTTTCGACCTTTCCACAATTCATAAGGTATTTTATCATGAATATGATTTGCCGCAAGGATAGCTTCCCCCTACAAGTTCTGAGGTAAGCCTGAACTAATCAACATTGCATTCATCATTTCCTTAAGGGTTCGATTTTTACGTTCAGCAACCCTGTTAGATTGATGTGAATATGGTGCAGTAATTTTATGAATAATCCCAAAATCTGCACAAAATTTTTCAAACGATGCAACGTACTCTCATCTTCTATATCTATGAATCATCTTTATTCATTTTCCAAGTTGGTTTTCAACTTCAATTTAATAGTGTTTGAACACTTCCAATACTTCATCTTTACTTTTTAACATGTATACATAATAGTATCTTGTACAATCATCTATAAATGTGATGAAATACTTTTTACTACATTTTGTTTGTACAAACCTTAAGTCACACACATCCGTGTGAATTAGTTCAAAAGGTGTTGTGGTTCGTTCAATCGAATGATATGGTGTTTTGGCCAATTTTGCCTCCACACATATCTCGTATTTTCCATTATTAAAATGTATACTTGGACGTAAACTTAAATTCATTAACTTACGTATTGAATTAAAGTTTGCATGTCCTAATCTATGATGCCATAAATTAGACGACTCAACAATATAAGTACAAGAAGATATTTAATTGCTTGAATTGTTTGGTATAACAGTTGGACATTCATTTTGAATAGTCCATCTTTTACATAATCTTTGCCTGCATACATCTTATTTTTGGTAAGTACAAACTTATCCGATACAAAGATTGGTTTGAAGCCATTCTTTCTTAATAAAGAACCTAACACTAGGTTTTTGAGAATATCCGGTACGTGAAGAATATTGTTGAGGCTAAGTTCCTTCCCCAATGTCATCTTCAATATTACTTTGCCTTGTTCTTCCACTTTTGAACTTGAGGAATTTCCCTCGAACAGTCTCTCCTGTAGTTGGAGTATAGGAAATGAACATTCCTTTATCGGCACATATGTGACGGGCAGCACCCGTATCAACCCACCATTCCATGAGGTTTCCAAAGTTGTTGCACTCTAAAATAATGGCCGCTAAATTCATATCAGATATACCATTTGATATGACATCAGATTCGATGATATTCGCTTGGGCTTGCTTTCTCGATTTGCGATAATCGACAGAGCGATGTCCTGCATTTCCACAGTTGTAGCAATTATCCTTAAACTTCTTTGCATAATTCTTCGAAGGTTCAACTGCTTCATCTTCTTGCTTTTATTGTTGGATTCCACCATATTAGCCGTTGATTGTGGTATGTGATTCCCAACATGCTAATCCGAACTTCAGTTGTCTTTTTCAATCCTCAAATCGGACCACAAGTTCTTCAATGTTCATCTCTTTGCGCTTGTGTTTGAAATAGTTCTCGACATCTCTCCACATAGGTAGAAGTTTCTAGATGATTCCAGCCACTTGAAATGATTCACTAGGAGACATATTCTCTGCGTGAATATCATGAAGAATAACTAGCAATTCTTACACTTGACCGGTAACCATATTTGAATCTATCATTTTGTAGTCCAAAAAATTCCATATGATGAACTTTTTTGTTCCAGCATCTATAGTCTTGTATTTATTTTTCAGGGACTCCCATAGTTCCTTTGCAGATTTCTTGGAACTGTATACGTTATATAACGAGTTGTCCAAGCCATTCAAAATATAATTCTTGCATAAGAAATCAGAATATTTTCAAGCATACAAAGCAATTAGTGATGCTCTATTGTTTTCTCTTTCTTATATAACAAGAGCGTCTTCATATAAGAACTTTTCCAAGTTGAGGGTAGTGAAATAAAACAACATTTTCTGCTGCCATCTCTTAAAATTAGCCCAAATGAATTTCTCTGATTTCTCTCCATATGGAACGGAGTTTAGAGGGGGTGGTGACAATCGGAGGGATTGTATCGATATGAACAATTCGTTCTGAAGTTCCCATATTCGAATTGTCTTTGTCGTTCTATTTCGTTCGAAATAGAGTCGGTATTAAAAAATTGAATTCATTTCTGTTTATACAAAATAGAATATCAACCAAATAAAAAAATAGTAGAAGAAGTTAAGTCAAATAATAGTTTAATCGAAACAAAAGTGTCACTTCAACAATCAAAATTCGACTTAAGATTTTTGAATGGATATGGTATATAGAGTGACAAACAAACGCTCGTAGAATCTTTATCAAACTTCTGCTGGAATTTCGGCAAAGTATTTGCAATGAAACTTCAAATGAATAACGTCAAATTGATGCAAAGTCGAGGTAAGTATTGAATACTGTCTTTAATTCGAATTTGCCCTACAACGGTGTCTACGGTTTATAGCAATAAACTCTCAAAATACTATGAATTCTTTTTGTGTGAGTAGCACTTCAACACACAATAACAACGAAGTGGAATTTGATTTATGTACTCCTTAATGCAAAAATGAAAAAAAATTAGAATTTTATGCAATATATAAGTAAAATTTGTTTGAAAGAGAGAAGAGAATGTTATGCTATGATTGTATATAATTGGTGTGAAGAAAAATACGTCTCAAAGATCCTATTTATAGAGTATGAGGGGTTGTGGACGTAGTGTTGCAAGTCAAACCTAGCAACCTTACAAATAGAAGCAATTCTTGTTGTTGCTAGTCTGTCCCTGACTTCTCGCTCAAGCGATAAAAATAGAACCACTGTCGCTTACATGTTGCTAGGTTGTCGCTCGAGCGACACTAGAGCGATAGGCGAGCGATGGAAATAGTCACTTTATAGCCAATTTTTCCTCTATTTTCCTTTCAACTTTCGACCACAATTTCTCATTCATCCGAAATTGGTTTCGAGATTCCAAATATACTAGGACGATCTACTCGACGAGTAGAACGAGTTGATCTATTTACATTTGTAATTTGACCATTAGATCAAGTTCGAATATTTGTTCAAAGTGGACACCGAGCACTTGTTCAAAGTTATACTAAACCAAATTTTTTATTTATTTAAACCAATTCCAACAATGATCTGGTAGTTAATTATAAATAAAATGGTTATATTAAAGAACTAAATTAAAATTCAGTGATAAAAACTTGAAACCCTAAAAAATAGGTTCAATCACTAAAGTGAAATGTGGGATGACTATTCAACTCATATCTAAGCACATTCTTAAATGAGGGTCATCCTTAAATACATACTTATAAACCTTAGAATCAAATTGTTGATTTGATAACGAATTACTAATCAGCTCATAGGCTGAGTTGTTCGGCTCGATGAACTAATTTATGAACTCATCAAAATTCAGACAAGCCAAGGTAATATAGACGCGGGTCTAAATCAGATTTTTAAGAACTGATTTGTTAGTAAAAATATTGAGGGTATTGCACATGTTAATATTCAGTTCTAACTAATCATCTCTAATATTTATTTATTAGTCAATCGATAAATTGTTTAACTTTTTATTTTAGAGCAATGATATATTAATTAAAGCATTAACCCTTTGATTGAAATGTGATTGAGGCTTTAATCTAATTAGGGATTGGATCAGGTCGAATGGATCAGATATCATGATTAACTCATTTATGGGTTATTTCAGTACGAAAGTTTGTTATTAAGATAATTTAAAATTACTCGTTATAAAGAAATGTTTATTTGGAAAAGGTAAATCAAATATTCAATAGGAATATACATTAAAGTTTATATGGAAAAAGAATTTTATTCCGTTTTTATAGATTGTATAAAGATCTACTGCTGACGCGTCAAGCTGTAGACCGTAATTTAAAAGGAAATTATACATCCAACGACTCAGGTTGACGTTGAATTGACGAGAGACCAAATTGCACGAATGGCTTTTCTCAAATGGAAAGCTAGAACCAAAAAGAAGAATATGTATTTCATAATAATTATGCTATTGGTCCTTAACGTTTAATGTCGTTAGCGAATTGATCCACTACCTTTAACAAGTTGTAAGTTGTTTCTAACTGTTTTTTTTATAACTTCACAATCGGTAATAAGTAGAGATTATAGTACTCCCGTGCCTTTGCATGTTCCTCCTATGCTTGTCTCGGTTGTTGTTTGAGCCCTTTCGTCTTTCGATTTGGAAGATGAGTATTATGATTGGTTCGAAAATCATGATTTTCATGAAGTATATGTACCATGTTTCAACTAGTTTGACGAATTAGTGAGCTCTTCTTTCAAGTAGATATCTATATTGACACCAATGATCATTGTTCATGACTACTAAAAAAACAAGAAATTTGTCTGGGATCGGTAAAATTCATTAAATTATTTTGAGAATCTCTTGGAAACATGTTTCGCTTTGACTTCAAACGTATCAGTTTTAGTTGTAAAATAAAACATAACTTCATAAAATTAGACACATCGGGACTGCATGACCATTTTAATGGTTTAGTTCAAAATAATCTATTGAAAGACATTCATGAAATAATGAAAACCAACACGATGTATTTTAAAGACTAGGGCTTGGTGACTAATGGTGCAATTTTCCAGTACACTTTTACAGGCACAATTTACATCACACAGACAAACGGTCTTTTCATCAACTCTCATAACGCCAATCGAAAAGCATAGTACCAATTCTGTCTCTCCTTCTGACTGCAGTCACAATTCCCTTCTCTCTCAAGGTATGCCGTATGCTTTGTTCATTTTTTCATTTTTCTTTATCTGTGTTCTTGAATGAGCATTTGTATTTTTTTTTATCTTTTTGTTTTCAGTATCTGCGTATGGTTGTTTGGTAAAGTAACTTCGTGGATACCCATTTTTGTTTTCAAGCATAATTTTTTTATATTATTTTAATTGCTTGTTCTGATTTTAAGTTTGGTCTTGACGAATTGGATTATGAGAATCCTGATTTCTTTTTATATTTAATCGTGCAAATGGATTGTGATTTTGGATTCAGTATTCTTGATGCAGTAATTACCTGTATAGTGTTATTTTTTGTGAGTTTTCTTTTTTACACTAACTGAGTAGAATCGTTGAGTATTTTTTTCGAAGCCGAAAACATTGGATGCCTATATGGTTGGTTGTAGTTGAACCTTGGATAGTGTGTCTAAATCGTTTAATTGATGAAATTTGTTTTATCTCTAAAAAACCAAAAGAAAAAAAAAATGAATTCCATTTTCCATGCTGAAACCAGAGTTGTCAAGTTTTCCAAACCAGTCTTGATCATCCATGATTAGGATATTTTTAGTTTGCATTGAATGATTGATTGAATTTCAAACTGCATTTCTTATCTCCACGTGGCTAGTCTTCTCAGTCGAAAGAAGGGGCTGAAAACTAAGGGATTATTCTCTTTGTGTTTCAGTTTTGTGTATTGAGTTTTGAATTCATTTTGAGTTTTGTGTTTTGAGTTTCCATTTTGAATCGTTGAAAATATATTCTTTTTGGCATTTTGAAAACACCAAAAACGCGTTTTGAAAATTTTGACTTGATTATAACTGAAACACCCAAAACGACAAATTTTTCGTTTTGAGTTTTGTTTGTAAATTTTTAACTTGTTTTCAAAAATACGTTTTCGATGATGAAAAAGAGAATGCATTTTCACTGTTTTGAAAAATTGTAAAAAGAAAATGCCTTGAAAATGTTAAAGAGAACATGCTCTAAGCCTCCGCTTGACCCCCATTATATCTCATTAGGCCCACGTGTTGATGTGAATGACGTGCACAATTATTTATTTGTAAAAACATTTGATCTGTAGTATTGGAGCCAACCACCATGAATGCAAATTTCCTTTGTTACTCCTATGTTTTGATGTGCATGTATATTGTAATTCAAAAACTAGGGCATAATGGTCCATTTGATCTCAAACAGTTGGATGGATATTTACAAGTTTCTGACACGTGAAAGGACACTGCATTGCCTTGCATACTGTAGCAAAACGCAAGTGGGTTGAAAAATGCAAATTAATGGGGGCTAATTCAGTGAAAGATTGATCTTAAATATGTATTACTCCATCGATGAGTGTCTTTGTTAGAAATTTTGAAGTCATGTCTATTGTTTTACCATTTTTTTCCATAAAGTTTCTTCATCTTAATGTTTGCTGGGAATTTTCTCACTTTTTAAAAAAAATTCAATTTGAAGTAATTAGAAACCATGCATTAAAACCATTCATTTTTTATGACATAAAATTAAACAAGTCCCTCAGTTTTGGAGTTTATCAGTATAAAATAGACAAACAAAACAAAGGAAACTTTTTATAACTGTAATCATATTGCATTGATTATCGTCGAATAAAAACAGTAAGCTGAGAAAAAGGTCATCTTACTATTGGTGTTCTAAATGCACATTCACTCTATCCATTTGTCTCATAGTGTTACAGATATTATTCACCTATGAAAGATTCTATACTAATCCCCTCAAAAGGTTTTCTTTCAGTGTAGGGTACCATAACATTTGTTAGACAGCCATTATCCATCTTGCATCCAAGGATTTGCCACTATCAATTCTTGAAAAAAATTTCATTTCTACAAGCTTATTTAGCCCTTGTTTGAGCCCCATTTTATCAAAAATTCTTTTTTTCATAACTCATTTTCAACCGCACATTCTCCAAGAAAATAATTTATACGTAAATCGAAAACTTTTTCTTATTTTTAATCTCACATTCTCACAGAACACTATTTCAAAATGCATTTTTAACCCCAAAATGGGGATCAAATAAGGGCTTAATAAAAATGTTGAATCATAAATCAAATTTGAGACTTAAAACTTTGTTACCAAAAGCTTAGGATATATGTGGCTTTTCATCATAATGATGGGTCCATTACATGTACAATTTCTCAAAAACTTTTCATGTGTACTAAATTATACCTTTTTATTTGGTGGTGTGGGTTGGCTTCAATGTAGCTTGGGTCATGCAATTTGTTAAGTGAATTCGGCTAATCTCTCTATTTTTGGCTGGATAGATATGGCTGACAACAGTGGTCAAGTTAGTGGTAGAAGTTCGGGAAACTCTAATGTTGTGCTCAATGAAAGAATTCTCTCTTCTATGTCACGGAGATCTGTTGCTGCTCATCCATGGCATGATCTGGAAATTGGTAGAGTTTCTATATCTTGAATATTGGTCATAGTTTTATGAATACTATGTAACGAGTATCAAATGTGTCTCAAGTTTACCTTTATTTAACACCTTGATCTTTGACTGTTGTGTAACTGATTCTTGCAACCATGCTGTTTGGTGTTTCCATTATGTAGATTTCTTCCCTACTCGTGTTTATGATTTTCTCTCTTTTACTATCAGCTTTGTTATTTGTGCAGGACCAGGAGCACCAGCAATTTTCAACTGTGTGAGTGGTTCTTCTTCTTATATACATGTTTGAAACTTTATGTATTGGGGAAACCTGTTGGGGAAACCTTTTTGGTTGATCAAATGTACATTATTGTTTTTATGAGCCAGAGTGGTATGGATACCACATGTTATTCTTTGGTTGTCATTATCTCTAGTGCACAAATCGAGAAGACAATCACATCTCTGTGTACTATAATTATTGACTTCCACATGCACAAGTTTGATGGAAAATCACTAAATCACTTTCTTTTACGCTGTTAAAAATCTGTTATTCCCTTGTACCGTCACCTTGCTATATTTATCTTACCTGATTCATCAATTTTTTTCTTGTAATGTATCAAAACTTTACCAATTGGTTAGTATATTGATTCCAAGTTGCTTGGCAGGTGATTGAAATTGGAAAAGGCAGCAAAGTTAAATATGAGCTTGATAAAGCCAGTGGCCTTATCAAAGTGAGTAATCATATTGTCTGTGTGCCATGAATTATGGAATTACTTAATCATTAAGAAATATCTTTATTTCAAATGCCCAGTCCCCAGTTTTACCATATTGGACAGGAACTAAATTCATTTTTGCTCACTAGTTGTAAAAAGCTAATCCACCCGTCTATATTTCAAAATATGCTTCTATGTTTTTACTCAGAGCCTGTTTGAGCCCCTTTTTTTTTTTTTGGATGGAAATGCATTTTGGAATAGTATTTTGAAGGAGAATGCGTGGTTAAAAAATAAAAAAAGTTTTGGATTTACGTGTAATATTAATTTATTGAAAAATGTGTGGTTGAAAATAAGAGAGAAAAAAGTATATTTTGGGAATAATACGGATCAAACAAGGCTCAATATGCATATCTTGAGCGACTAGTATCTTCGTGTCAGACTTCAAAGATCGTCATTTTCACCCCTACTGATGTTTCATTTGGAATGAAAGTATATTCTTGTATCTATTTAGATATTGATATCCTTTTACTTGATATTTCCTGCCTGCTGCTGTGCTGTGTTCATCTCATCATGAAAATTGTTAAAGAAAAAAATTTATATGCTCTTATTTATGCACACAGTTCCATCATTGCCAATTTCCTTCTTCTTGTTTACTTTATGAATTCACTTGTCCTTGGCTCTAGGCACTTTGGCCATTTTCAATAGAGTTTCATTGCATTACAGTATTTGTACCTAGGACCACTTTATCCTTATCTAGGTTTCCACAGTTGTAGCTTGATTGCATGGTTTTCATCATTAAGAACTTTTCCTCATCCTTTCTTCAATACAATACACATGTTATGTCTGGTTTGTGTTGACCCATTATGTGAATTCGACAAAGTAATGAGGCTTTTTTTTTAAAAAATATATATTTCTGTAGGTTGATAGAGTTCTCTACTCATCAGTTGTCTATCCACACAACTATGGTTTCATACCACGCACCATTTGTGAAGATGGCGATCCCATGGATGTATTGGTCCTGATGCAGGTTTCTTCCATATTTACTAATTTTTTTAAGTATTTTTTTTTATGATACTCAGTTAATCCTATTCTGACAAAACTATTTAATAGCACTCAGCATTGACACCTTCTTGAACAGGAACCTGTACTACCTGGTACTTACCTGCGTGCACGTGCAATTGGATTGATGCCCATGATAGATCAGGTATACGTCTTTCTTTGTTTAATTCAGTTGACAAGATAACTTTTGGATTGGACAAATTATATGTCTTGGAGTTCTTAATGCCTCTAAGTGTGCTCAAGTTCTCACACTACTTTCAAAGATAGGTTCAAGAAATTTACGATCATTTTGGGGTTTAACTATTAAATAACTCTGCGTACTTTTACTCTAGTTGTTAACTCGGAAGCAAAGTATCCATTATTTCAGTAATATGTATAACCTTACTCTTCAAAGAAAAACAAAGAGGTGTAGCAGACTAACCACCTTGTCAATGATTCTAGTATCTTAAAAATTTGTTGTAGTCTAAAAGTTCCTTAGATTGTTCTTCCATGTTAATTTGGAACTACTTTCATTTGGTTCGTAAAAAAATTTTTCATGTAAATTGTGCTACAGGGTGAAAAGGATGACAAAATAATTGCCGTATGTGCTGATGACCCTGAGTTTCGCCACTATATGGACATAAAGGAACTTCCACCACACCGCCTTGCTGAAATTCGCCGCTTTTTTGAGGACTGTATGCATCTAAATAAATTAGTGTTCATCGTTTCACTCATGTTTTGATTTGTGTGCATTATAATTATTGCTCGTCTTTGCATGGGAAGTTACATGACGTACTTCACTGTCCTGTATATTTGTGTTCTACATCCTTTACTTCTACTGAACAGACAAGAAGAATGAGAACAAGGCAGTTGCAGTAGAAGACTTTTTGCCTGCTGAAGCAGCAAGTGATGCCATCAAGTACTCAATGTTAGTCATCTGAACTTCTTCTACTTGTACCTTAAATCGACTAGTATTTCTTTTCTTTATTCATAGGAATATTTGTGTATGACTTTAAGCAATTTCTTCAGCCACTTTTTCTTTTGCGTGCATATCATTTTAGGGATTTGTATGCTTCCTACATAGTCGAAAGCTTGAGGCAGTGATTCGCTCGAAGCCTTTTCAAGCATGGGTGTGCATGTTAACAAGATTCGGCAAAAGAAGCTGATAGTCTTCTTACAGCATAAACATTTAACCTCATAACAATTTTACGTATTCTGTTTCTTCTTGTCTTGGGTATATGAATGTACCCCCGTGGCATGACCTCGTGTTTAAAGAGGCCTTAATAAAGGATGGTAAGACACCTTGAAAGGTTGTCTGTCGTGATGCTAAGTTTCATGGTTTTGTAATGGCCGTTTGCTGTGAAAAATTGCTGTTTCATGTTTTGGGAATATACGACTTAACATTACTTGGGACCTGTTTGGTAGGGTTTTGAAGAGTTAAATACTATTTTTGTGACAGAGCTGCTTTTGAACTTGGTTAGATTTGAATTATTTTTATTTGAAAGTGTTTTGTATAATTAGAAAGGTTTTCAGAGGAAGTAAGTCCAGGTAACTTCCTCGGAAGGCTCTGCTACAAAATGCAAAAGTAAAAGCAAAAGTCTAGCCTAATGGACTCTTAATTCGAAGCAAAGAAATTTGATTTGAGTGTTACATTGGCAAATTACTAAGAACATTGCCAAGGGATTTTATAAGCATAAGATGCTCTCTATTTTAAAGTGACAATCCTTAAAATTATGTTATAAGAGGTTTTTTAAATTAACATTTTAATTTAGAGTCTTTATAATTAAACATTTTCAAAATATTTCAATTTTAAATGGAAAAAAATAATATAATAATTTGGAAGAGAACTAGTGAAATTTGAAGACAGAGAAAAGTAAATATTTTTCATAGAGTGGTAAAATTAATTCTCTGTGTAGTACGAATTAAAATTAGAATTTTAATAGATTTTGACAAAAATTGATAAACTATGTGGTTGAAAAATTTTGAGTCACATAAAATATTTGGTTAAAATTAATTATTAATTTTGACATAGATTAAAATTTAGATTTAATTCCTAATAAACATGGGTTAAATGTTAAATATAAAGAATCTGTTAAGAGTATATAAAAGTTTTTACTCTAAATTTATTGGTACCCTCTAAATTGTAGAATATGATTTTTAAAAATACATAATCTCTAGAAAATGCTTTAACCAAAACAATGCTCATTTTTATTTCTCTTCATTTTGAAATTATACATTCGTTTTGGCCCTACACGGAAACGAGCTTTCAGCCTTGAAAGAAGCCACCCGACCAACTTGCCATCCATAATGGGAAATCAAATCAATAAAAAAGTTATTGTTTGTTGCCCTTGGGTCGTATCTCATGATATGGATGATGAGAGGGGGTGGGATACACGAATTACAAGTGTGGCTATCTAACCATTTGATCGGTAAATTCAACTACATGTATATTGATTTTGTACAAACAGGTTGACAGATGCATGCTGTCGATTTAGTTGTACAAAATCAATGTACAAGTACCTTAATTCTTGATCGACTAAGGGTCTAGCTGGGGAGAGGTGGTTGGCAAGGAGGTAAAACAAATGATAAGCAGAGCCTTGATGGGTCGATAATTGTGCATCCTTCGTCTTATCTAACTGTGGTTAGCAAACCTGTAAATTGATAACACGCACAACTTAGGTAGGTCAACTGTTTTCTCGTAAGTATTTGCTATGTTAAATGCATATCATATTATGAACAGTTTGAAACTCGGAACATGAATTTATTAAAAGATAAATATTAAATTGGCTATAGTAAAACAAATAAGTAACCAACATATAAGGGTTTTGAGCCTTTAACTCATCTCCTCGATAAAGTAGATATTTTCAGTTGGTATTTAAAGATTTAGCCCTTGTTTGACAAAAATTATAATTTAGATTTTTTATTTAAGTCAAAGTCAATAATTAATTTTAATCACATATTTCATGAGCTCCATAACTTTTCAACCACATATTTCATTAACATTTATCGTTAAAAATCTGATTTTAATTTCCATCAAATAAATATTTAATATGATAACTGAGCTCAACAATTTGAAAAAATAATTGATTTCAAGAATGACATTTTCAAAACTAGCCATCATTTTGTTGGGTATACTAAGAAATAAAATTCACATTGGTAATTGATAAAAAAAAGATAAATAACAATAATAATAATAAAGATGTAAGTAGGTTTTTATTACTCTCCTAATAAAGTTCTTAGAACCTCAATATCCAAAAGGTGTGGAATAATGAAATATTCATAAAAATCATAAAAAAGAGTGCATTTGTCAATCTTATCATGTTATTTTGTTTTAAAATAAATACCTAGTAATGGCTTGATCATAATTTACACAAAAAATGAAACACGAGCAACACTGAATTCCATAACTCTACGCATGAACATTTTTTTTCTTGTAATCCTACAATTTTTTATATTTTAATGAATTTGGTAATTACCATATTATCATCTGTGTAATACATTGTGATTCTTGTAAAACTAATGCAACTTTATCTTTACATTTAACTCTAATATTAAATTTCCATTAATTCCTTTTAAATTGCACATAAATCATTAATTAGTTCTACTAAAACTTTAAATAATTTCTGTGCACACCTTGTGAAATAATGTTTCAACTATCATGTTTCGGATTTTTTTTTTTTAAACATTTTTACAATTTGCTTAGACTTTATTGTTCTATTTATATTAACTATCTTCACTGCAAAATTCTATAACACAAATCTATATGCGACCAACTTCACACTCATAAGTATGTCGTCAAACATGCGGGGTTAAATTCGTCTAGGAATGGCAACGGGGTGGATCGGGATCGGGGCAACCCATTCCCATTTTCCACTCTATCGAATATTTTTATCCGCTTACCTCGCCCCCATTGCCAAACCCTATTTATATAGATAACCATACACCCTCCTGTATAGAAATAAAATTTGACAACTTGACCTAAACATACGATTGCACATTATATTTTTAAAAAATATATAAAATAAAATAAGTATCTTCGTAATAAGGTCCCTATATATCATCACCTAATCACCTATGATGTTCATATAGCATACTAAAACAAAATACTATATAGCCATATTTACATTGAGGTTATAAAAAAATCTACCATACCATTTCAAAAGTCATACATATACAATACAGAACCTTTGAAAATATAATACAACAGATTGAAAGGCCAAAGCAATATCCCACAACTTAACCCAATAGGTCGCCATCCATGTACATCGACCTTTGAAATCCCGTAAGAGCTTCACAGCCAGTAATGTCCTCTATGAAGTTTCATGTTCACCTATAATATAAGAATTACACAAGCTAATGCCCAATAAGTAAAAAATATGCATGCTATGAGTATAAGTAATATGAGTATATGTCGCCTACCATTGTTGTATCTTAAATTGGTAATTCTTTTTACAAAATATCATAATTGTTGTATTTTATATTATATAGATAAAAATTAATTGTTGAACGGGGAATTGGAAGAAAAAAATTTAGGAAAAATGGCCAAGTCCAAAGTTTGATAACCAAATTGCAAATATTCAATAGTTAATTCAGACCATAAGACGATACTTTAAAGATTATTAGGAAACAATTGGATGGAAATAGAATTCAAAAAGGAATGAAATATCATCAAAATATTATCAAATCAATTTCCAAACGTACAAGTTAGATTCCAAATTTTTAGTCGAAAATTGAGACTCATTTTTGGCATAGTAAATATACGAATTGGAAAAATTGGAAAGTTTTAGTCCTTTGAGTTAGCTCTTCAAAACACTTTAAATCGTCTCAATCGGATATCAGAAAAGAAAGTATGGCAAAAATACTAACTATTTTGCAAAGAAAAAATCTGCTCGGGAATATAACTTTCCTTATTCTATTGAAACTCTTTTGGAAACTAATTTGAAAATAATTTTCACCCATTTTCTACTCTTACAAATTCCTAACAGTAGAATACATATTAGAGACCTCCCATAGACACATCATACTCCAATACTCATTAATTATTATCATCAAATGAGGAAAATTCATAGTTTTGTTAGAGAATTAGAGAATTGAAGGAGACTTGGAAGAATTCAATCAAGTGGAGATTCAAACTTGACTTTTGGGCAAAGAAGAGAAGACGCAAGTGGATATTCATCAAGAAACAATTTAAGAGATTCAAGATTCATCTTCATCTTTTCAATTTATAAAAAAATCGGGTTATGTCTTTTCATTTAAGTCCCTGTTTGACACGCATTCTTTTAAAATACATTATTTTATAACTCATTTTCAACCACACATTCTTCAATAAAAAAATATTTTTCAACACATTAGTAACTTTTTCCTTACTTTTTAACAATGTATTTTTTGGAATACTAATGCTAGAGGAAGAAATGAATGGAGTGGACAATCTATATTGAAGATATAACTAAACCTCAATGTTTTGACTTTTAAATGATAAAATGGTTCGATGGTAATATTGTATGTTGGTAAAAATATTGATGCATAAATTATACTCTTGACAACTAATCTTTTAAGTTCAAAAAATTGGACATGATTTTGACTTGCGAAGAAATGTAGAATATGAAAAAGAAAAAAAATGAGATTTAAGTCCTGATAAAGAGTCGAACTCTTGCATATCTTCTTTATATATTTCTTAGTTTTGATAAATTAAAATTCTGTTCGATTTTTTAATGTATTAATTATCTAAATATAATTTATGCATCAATATCTTCTCTTAAAATCTGAAGATGTTTTTGGCACTTGTATTCCAAATTACTAATGATACTTCGACTCTTGGCACGTGAAACATGACTCATAATAAATGCAAAAATATTGTGAAGTGATTAGTGAATATCAATAATATGATATATCTTGTATAACGTGAATTTGTATGAATTTGCAATTGTGGAGATGTGCATTTCTTTTTTAATCTGAAAATACACCTTTTTAGTTAAAAATATTCCGCACGTGTCATACCCGAGTTAATAAAATAGTCCAACAACGTTAATAAACTTTCAACAATTTTCATATGTTAAGCTTCTCACTTTTAGGGCTTTAATTTCTAATTTACCCAAAATTGGTTCGAGAAACTCTAATAACCTACTCGTAAAGTAGAAAAAGTTGGGCTTTCGAGCTCCCGTAAACAACTAAAGGGTCTCACCTAACCAATTAACAACTAAAGGGTCTCAGCTAACCAATTGGTTAAAACCTACATTTTGAATTAATATCCAACATTGTATACACTAAAATCATTCACGGGTTTCAGCCATGTTTAATATGTTTGATATGTTGGCCTTAATATATAAAATTTCAAAGAAGAAAAAATGTATTAGTTGTCGTGCTCAGTTACATCCAATCCAACCTACCATTGTTATGAAAGTGAACACAAACTCGAGATTAGAATATCTAATGGACTCAATTGGTAAGGGTTCGAATAATTAGTAGGTTTACCTATTATAAATACTCTTCTGATTAATTTATAAAAGCATGTACCTCGGTTAGTGCACCTAGCCACTTGATTATCAAACCTTATCAACTTCATTAAGCAAACTCCTCTCTTATCCAAATTAATCCTGCAATTAATGTTTATTTAAGCATATTATTAGTTGAAGTGTCCCCTATAATTAGTTGAAGTGTGCCGGGTCATGGCATATTGTAAGCCCAGATTGAATTTTTTATCCAATTAGATTTGGGGGGCTGGCCCAGTAGACAGTTCTGTACCATAAACATGGGATGGGCTTGGAAGAAAAAAAAATGACTTGATTTCTATAGAATATAAAAATTTCTACTATTGTGAAATTATTTATCGATTTTGACGTGGCGTTTCGACCTGAAGTGAATAACAAGATCAATATGTTGAAATATTGAGGGCAAACTCGAGTTAAAGAGCTTGACATTAAGTCAAAAAATTCGCTAAAGGACGAGGTTCACACCATATGATTCAAGCTAAGATATTCGCTCGTCACACCAAACACTATATTATTCAAAGTCATTTAATAGTGAAGCAAAGATAGACGAACATCATAGTCAATAGAAAGGGTTAAGAAAAGAATTCAAACAGAAAAGTAGTAACAAAGACAAAAAATGACCGACTTAGTTATTTTACTTAGATTAATATTATGTGGAAGTTCGACTCAACGATTATAGACCGATATTATATGGGACTTCGACATGGTTAGCTTGACATTTTCAAAGCTTTTCTTGCATGGAAGGAAAACATTGACTACCTTAAATGCAACAATCTCTAATAAGTGTGTCGATAGGGATAACTAGCCCAAAAATTCTCTAAATATTAAGAGGGTGTTTGGTAGAGATTAAAATTAGATTTTTACTTGATTTTGATAGAAGTTTTTGAATGAAAAGTTCGGGACCCATGAAAGATGTGGTTAATATTGATTGTTTGACTTTGATTTGGATTGAAATCAGATTTTAATCCGGACCAAACAAGGTTAAGTAACTTAAAAATAAGTGTTTTAATCCGGACCAAACAAGGCTAAGTAACTTAAAAATAAGTGTTTGTTTCTGTGAAAGTGATTTCATGACAAATATGTAGTTAAAAGTGAAAATATTTTTTTAGAAAATATGTGATTGAAATGAGTATGGAGGAAGTGATTCAAACAAGGGTTAAATACTAAGTAGCCATTCACTTTCGAGTCAATCGGATGATAACACAATTGGACAATATTAACTAGAACCCACTAATGTTAGTTGAATCAGCCATCAGGCATCGGTACATTGACAAAGAATTACTCTACGAATTCCGATATCAACAATAATGATCACAAAAACTATCGTTACTTTGTTTGTACCGAAGATTTAATCCTCAAAGCAACTTTAAAACATATTTTTTTATACATGCACAACAAACACCAGGTGAAGCCAAGTCTTCTACAAAAACGTTCATGGCATGTTTCGTATGCTCGGCCAAATAGGATTAGATATTAGACATACAAGAAAATTGTATCATGGGTTCAAATCCCATTTCCTCCGGCATGGAAATGAAAGGGACAGGTGAAATTACAGGAGGGAAAGAACCTCTTGGTAGAATCCAGTCCCCCAAATAGCACTACTTACAAGGAGCAAAGAGCCCGTCGTGCCTTTTCTTTGACAAGCCTATCTATATAACTTTCTGCTTATATATGTTAACTCTCCAATATGCGTCGTTTTCACATTGAAATCAAGAGTAGACCCCTGAAAAGTAACATGATGCTAGAGAATCAACTTCTTAGGTTAACAAAGGGGAAGTAAAACAGAATAAAGTAGGTTTAAAATCTTAATTAGGTCATAATTGCTAGGTCTGTTCTGAAAGCAAACTTGTGCCAAAACAGATTTATAATATAATGTATGCTATACATAGTTTCTACTTATGATTAGTTATCTCCAAGTACACATAATTTAAGAAATCAATCATAGGGTGTAGAACAAGCTTCTGACAGCAAGAACATTTCTAGGGTTTCCAGCTCTCACCAGTAGCAGCAGAAATGCTACTACAAAAACTGATTGAATAATCTGAAGCCCTAATTCCTCAAGAATGCTGAATGTATCTGAAGGTTACTGATTGAAGGTCATATCCATCATCTTGAAAGGGCCATTTTGTTGCATTCGATTGCATTTCATGTGAATCCATGCTACCAAATGAGGTATTTTCCTCTTGGAGGGCTGAATTTTCATAATTTCCAACAGGGTTCAGATCGTTCATGCTACTGTTTTCATAATATGATGCCATCTCTCTGATATTAGTACTAGTACTGCTCGAGTTTGTATCGAATTGAGGCACCAGTACTTGATTTTGAGAGGACTGGAACCAACTTCTAACATCTCGAGAAAAGGAATTGGTTCCACAGTAGAATTTTTCATTAGGGTTACCATTTTTGGAGCTATTTAGGATGGATTGAGCTGCTTGTTCTTTGAGGGAAGCTAGTTGGGCTTGAAGATCGACAACCTGCAAAAAACAAACAATTGTTTTTTTAAAAGAAACTAATATTAAGAACTAATAACAAGAACTAGGGTTTGGGAAATCTTTTCTTATCCTCCCTATGTTGTCCTGTTTTGTTCTAGTTTTTCCTATGAATAGACGAGGTATATGGTCAAAGCTAAATCCCCAATCAAGCACAGGATTCTTGATTAAAAGAAATAAGAATTAGGGTTGAATTAACAATTTAAGTTCATGAGTAGAGGAAAAAACCTGCTGTTGGAGGGCAAAAATATGCGAAACACAACCATAAATCGGATCTTGAACCCTAGCCTGAGCTTCATACGAGATGGTGACAGAAGCCTCACACCGATCACTCACTGGAAGGTGAGCAAGCAGTTTCGACACGTTGCTGGCCCCAAAAACCTTGTGGATTGCTGCAAAATGAGTAGCACCTTGTTCATGGCTGAAATAAGGGGCAAAAACACAACCTCTCACACATTTTCTTCTCAAGAATTTGCAGGCACCACAAGGGGAACCAGAGCCTTTCATTCTTGATTAATTTACTGATCTTGTTAAATTTTCAGAGACAGTCTGTTCTTGATTGTTTAGTGCAAGCCGTGTATATAAACAGAAGAGGGGGAGGCAGGTGGATCATATTTTAATCTATATTTAATTATGTAAGGTTCCCTTGTTGGGCTACATATTTCATTATTTTTCCCTAAAACTGTCTGTCCTAAATTTTATTCTCTGATTAAGATTCCATTTAGTATTCTTAAAGGACAAAAAAGCTAACAAGAACCAAACCCTTTCTGTTTGCTCTATGATTGAATTTTACTTTATTCATCTTTCCATTTTTACGAGACGAGTTTCCATTGTCAGAAATTTTACCAGATGGATTTCCGTTGTTAGATTGTTAGGGCTTACTTTCTGGAGATTTCTACCAGAAGACAAAATTATTTTGAAGCTCATTTTTCACATAGCTGTGTGTTTTGGTTCTGGTACGTAATGGCCATTTGGCTTGGGGTCTTTTCATGTATAGACATGATTTTTATTCTCTGTCTTGATCCTAAACAAATTAAGAACATTCGTAGGACAGAATTAGCATTGATTGCCGTTTGAATAAGACTTGACTAATACAAAAGGATCAATCAAAAAATGCATACTTGTCTCGTGTGCTATGCGTTAAGAGTTAAGACTTTGGTTCCTTTGTTAAGAAAGATAATACATGTTCTTATATATTATTTATTATTCTTATTTTTATTCGATATGGAATTTAATAGTTAATATCATCGCAAGATGGCTCGTTTGAGCCTACCAATCTTGGAGTTAGTGTGCTTATTTGAGTCTTAATTTGATCAAAAATTCGTTTGAATTTATTGGGCTCTAGTACCATACTAACATTTGAAATTCCATATTAAAAAATAATCATATTGAGAGGAGTGTTCAAACTTTATTTTTAATATTCTTATCTTCATTCAATAAGAGAATTATATTTTTAACACCTTCATTTGATTATATTAGGATTGTCTCCACTTGTTAGAATCTTGATTGACTCATTGTGTTTTTCCACACCTACGTGTTCAACGGTAAAAGTCTTCTTTATAGTCTAGCCTCATTTTTTTTATTTTTTTTAAATTCATTTTTAATATCACATTCTATCAATAAAATAATTTTGCAAGTAAATTCAATTTTTTTCCCACCTTATATCTATACATTTTATATATATAAAAAAAATCACTTTTTAGTAACGAATGGTACTTGTGACGAAGAAGGTATTATTTTTAATTTTCATCGTTAAAGCATTCTTTCTTGGTAAATGAGGTACAAAGACTTTCTCTACTCGAATTTGACCTACTAATAAGAACTTAGGGTCCGTTTGATTGCAAACGTGGAATTTGAGTGAAAAAAAAAAAGAATTACAGGGAATTGAATTGCCTAGAATTTATTTTACTGGGAATTATAATTAATTGTGTTTAATTGGTATAATTTTTCACGTAAAAAATATTTAAATTTTGGATGTTTTGGTGTTCGTTTAGCTTTGTTTTTTTTGTGAAAGTTGTTTATTAAAGAGAATTTTTTTTTTTTTTTACAATTGGTGATAAAATTTGTGATAAATGGTTTCCACCATTTTGAAGAATTGATGCACGTGTGGGGAAGGGGGGAGGGGGAATTGATTTTTCATGGAAAAAAACCATATCAAACACTTATTTACATGGAAAATGGATTTTCCAAACAGAGCCTTAATGTGCATTTGTATATGTTACCAAACATTTACTCGATCAAGTCGTGCGTTTTATTTTTATTCTCCATCTTGTCATTCTTATCCATAAAACACAAATGCAGAAAAGAGGTAAATCAATCCCCCCTCGTTGCAAATTTATATAGACTATTAGCATATATGGTTTTAGGTTTCTCTTTACTTTTCTTGTGAGTTTATCATTTCGATGTCTTTTTAATGAACACACACACCAATGCATACAATGATTCATGAATTATTCAGTAATAAGACAAGCTCTTTATCCTAAATTTTAGTATTTTAACGTATGCGTTTCTATGCTTTTTGATACTCAAGGTAAATTAAATAAGTACTCCTGTGAAAATATTTTTTTGAGAATTGATTTTTTCTTTTTTTAGAATGTATAGATATAAAAAAAAAAATTATAGAAAAACGTGAAAATATATTTAAAAAATATATATGTGGTAGAAAATGAATAACTATAATATAGTTCGAGAATGGGTCTCTAATGACAAAAATAGTATGAATCTCTGGCGTTTAATGATCTTGTGACCTTTATATGATTAATTTTATGAAATAAAGTTTTCCCCTTTGATTTAGAAGGATGCTTTGAAATTTTTAAGCAAACCATACTTGCACAAGAGTATCGCAATCAATAAATTAAAAGTTTCCCTAATTGGAGACCGACTGTGGAATTTCGTAATAGAATTAATTTCTCCTTTCAAATATTAATTAGAACTATTATTTGATGAAATTATCATAAAATTAAATAATTAGAACAGACAGCTGAAAAAGAACATATTCCAAGATAGAATGAAACAAAAGAGAGTGACGCTAATATAGAACCACCTGAGTAGGAAAAACGTACACGCGTGTCTGTGAGAGAGAGAGAGAGAGAGAGAGAGAGAGAGAGAGAGAGAGTTTCTCTCTTTTGCTTTGTTTAAGTGTTGGAGGTCACAGCTTGTCGAGCAATAAAAGATAGAAAATGATTTAAGTAATCTTATATGCATTAGTCTTAATTATCACTTTCTTTTGTCGCAAATAGGCACCAACATGTAGACCCTTAACCCCATTTTGCATTGAGACCCCACTTACAAACCCTAATAACGACACCACAACTCAATTTTCCCTTTCATACATTTGCATTTTTACCCTAAATATATGAATAATATTATTCATAGTGACGATCGCCAGTAGTCGTCATACGCAATATACACAGTGTGTTATTTGATATATGAAGTAGTAAAAAATTATTATATTAATGCATTAAATAGCAAGCGACCATGTGTATGTTCCGTAAAGCGACTATCGACAGTTTTCACTGTAGATAGTATTACTCTAAATATATCTTTAATATAAATAAGAGTCAGTCGAACCCTAATCTATAATCTCTTCTCATGGATCGAATCATGAATATAGTTTGTATTTTTTTTTCTTGAATTTTCAAGATAAATCTTATTGTGGTGATATCATAATATGCAAAAGATTGTAGTTTTAAGTCCTCGTCATCCTACATATATAAACAAATGAATTCTCTTGACAAAACTTATGCTCTTAGGGAAATTCTTCACCGCTTATGAAGTCGCCGAAAGTTTTTTTTTTTTTTTTCAAGAAATTATTTTTGGGTGTTCCCACATTCTTTCCTCGCACAAATTCAAATGCAATGTAGTATAGATTAAGTGCTTATTTGCTAAAATTTTATAGCTTTTTTACTAGTCAAATTTAATTGAATCACATATTTCATAAAACTCACAACTATAATCAACTTTTCGATCATATGCTTCATCATCTTTTATCAAAAGCTACTCAAACTTATATTAAAATCTTTATCACATGGCCCCTAATTTTTCAAATGCAAGAAGTACAACACAGTAAGACGTTCGTGTGCATGGAATCTCCCTTCTGGCAGCCATTATTGGTCTTATTTTGTGAATTAATGGGTGAACGGATTTGTGTCATGTGTACTTGTTGGCCACTTAAGCAAGACAGAGAAGAATGATCTTGAATACAACAAGGCGTGTTAACTAAATGGGACCTTTAAAATAATCAACTTTAGCCAATAATGTACAACTTTTAAAAGGGCATAAGCATATGGACATATCTATTAATCTCCTGTTCAAACTTTTAAATACAGCTTAAAATTTTAGTAATGCCACTTTGTACAACTCTTTGTTGCCTAGCTTCCAGAGCCACTTTTGATTTAGGTTTTTCATCTTCTTCTCTTTTTCCCTCCTAATAAAAACTTTACGTCGATAAGACAAGTTCGTTCTTACCAACCGTTTTGTTAATTATACATGTGACTTTTAGGGATGTTTTCCTATTTATTATTTTTCAAAACGATAAGAGAATTTATAAATACAGTAACATCTAATAAATGAGTATTAACTTCTCTTATCGATAATTTTAAATAATAGATTTTTCTTCTTTAAGTCCAAAAGTTGCGTATGTTAATATTCTAAAAGGCAAATTTACCATTTTCTTGAGAGGAAAAAATATAAGAAAAAAATGCTTAAAAAGAAAAAAAAAATGATTAAATGGAAGTAGGCAGGTCTTCACAATGCAGTACAAAAGAAAATGGTAACATATACGTTAGATAAAAATATCAATTGTCATAAGCGATGATATAGAAATTTTAAATATATATATTTTAATATAAAACCTCTGTCATGTTTGTCCCACACCATTAGTTACAAATTGAAATTTAATATAATTATTGAAATATATTAAGACAGCTTTATTTTTCAACATAATGAATAATTGTACTAACTTTTTTTTTTATTTTTTAAATAATATTTTTTTCTGTATTTTTCAATTTTGATAACAAATATTTGAACATTCCATATCAAATATTTATTACAGCGTCCTTGACTATAACAAGGTAAAAATATATCATTTAAAAAAAAAAAAACTCATAAACTGAAAATTGAAAACCTCCAAATCCACGCCGCACGTGTGTATATTATATTGTCTAAGCGGGCTCCACCTGACGGCTTCCACGTCACCATCAGCTTTACCGCTGAATATTACTACTCCACCCATAAGTTGACAAAATAAAGGTCTTTTTTCTTTTTTCGCGAATTTTTATTTTTGTAATTTTCATTTCCTTGTTTAATAAAGCTAGTAACAAACTCAACTATGAATTATGATGATAAAAAAAATTATGTATTGATTCGAACATTATCAATTAATAATCTAAAGTAACAAAAAAACGGAAGAATTTGTTTATTATATTTTTAAATACAATTTATAATAAATTTTTAGGTAACAATACTTGAGGAAATTCTAGAATGTTTTCACTAGAGAAAATAGCACTTTTATATAATAGAAAAATGAATAATTAATATATCTTAAAGTATAAATTAGCTCTTCAATTCTCATCAAATTTTGTAGAAAAAAAACAATTTATTATTAATTGTTGGATGTTTTGAGCAAAGGGGTACTTTCCTAACTATGTAGAACACTAATCAAACCCACTTAAGATTCATACATTATTAATTAATAATCTACAAATAACTCAAAAATGGAATAAATTTTGTTGATTGCTCTATTTTTTAAAAATAATAATTATAATGATTGGCAGTTAATAAAATTTTAGAAAAACTTTTTTATGGTAACAATAATTGACGAAATTCTAGAATGTGTTTGCGGGAGAAAAGAGCACTTTGTTTAATAGATCTTGAATATATTAATAATTCTTCAATCTATCATCAAATACGTTTAATCTTCAATCTTACATCAAAATTTGAAGAAAAGAAATATTATTAATTGTTGGACCATGTGTTTAAGCAATTAATGGGTCATTTTCCTAACTACGTACGTAGAAAATTAATCAAACCCTTTTGTGATTCATACATTATTAACTAATAATTTACAATAATTAAAAAAATGGAAGAAATTTGTTGATTATTCTTTTTTTTGAAATTACAATTATAATGTTTAAAAGTTAATATTTTTTTTAAGAAAAACTTGTTTATGGTTTGAGGAGATTCTCGAATTTCTTCGAGAGAAAAAGTGTACTTTTTTTAAAATATAAGAATAAATAATTATTATATCTTGAATATAATTAATAATTCTTCATCTTTCATCATATACATTAATTACTAGATGGTTGATGGGATATTCCTCTTGTAATAGAATGTAAGGAAAAAAGAGAGGTTAAAACAGCTTTAAAAAATAACTGCTGTCTATTCTTTTGTCAGAAGAAAATTATTTAAAATTGCATTTAAAATATATAATTTTATTATTTATTATATTAATTAGATGCTTCCAACCAAATAATGAATAATTAATCATTGATCAGTACAAGTATAAATATTAATTTCTTAATTAACTAAAAAATAATAGGGTTTTGAAGAGTAGAAAATGGTGTTGGTGAATGATGCAGACATATGACTGGTCAAGCAGACATAGAGGTTGCACGTGGGGCCACTGCACGTGTGTAGATGATTGCCCATTGTATCTAATTATTATCTATCAAGAAATGCAATTCTTCATCCAAAATTAATAGTGTTTGGACTAGATTCTCGACCTGAATTATAAAAAGTTTCATTGTACATCTCCTATTAGCTAACTTTTGGGATAATTGGTCGTCATAGAAGTTTTTTTTTTTTTTTTTAAACTATCCGTGGCTACGTTATTCCTTAGAACTTGCAAAATTCTTGAATCATTGCAATGACAATGAAGAAAAAGCTATTTGATGATTGAGAGACAAAAATAGAGCCCTTCATTTTCAGTAGAGTACAAGATGATTTTTCTAAATTTCAACGAAATATTCAAACTAAGTAAGATGTAGTTTGAAAATGAGGCAATTCTTCAAAGTCCAAACCATAATATAGGGGGAATGAAGATACCATTTCAAGAAGAGTAATAGACAATGGTGATAGGGATGTTTTTGTTCATGTTCACTAAGAGACTTGGACTTGAAATGAGCTTGAAGCAAAGTAATCTAATTATGAGTTATTTTGACTCGACTATACACTTGGCAAGTTTGTTTCGCTTGGTATTCATGTAAACTTCATCCAAAACCTATATACTAAAAGATCTATGAATTTATGTATTCTCATAGAGATAAGATCGTCAACATACTTGACACGGAGTCATTTGATTATTTCAATCTTGTTAATCATGGTTATTACTATAAATCAATCCCATATTTATGTCCACGCAAACTTCAACTAAAACTTAATTTACTCATAAATCTTTATGAACTTACATGCTTAAATTAGACGAATGCTCTAAAAATATAATTCCGAAGAAAAAGAAAGAAAGTGCCAAGAACATGCAAGACAAGTTTTATTTTACCAAAGGCAACATGTAGCCGTTTGGTAATAGGGAATGTTTCCCCTTTTATATTTGTCTTCATTTACATGATGCATCAATCTGTAGGTTTTCATTTTGAACAAGTTTTCTTCCTTGTAGACATTTGGCATTTTTCAAAAATTTATGCCCCACAATGACCATAGATATTTATTTTATAGGAATTTTTTGTATTTTTCTAACTAAACTATGACATTCTTGCCATTGAACAATTTTTCAAGTTATATATCTAAATATTACATCTCAATTCTTAGTGATGTTTGGCAAAGCTTTTAAGTGNTTTTGAACAAGTTTTCTTCCTTGTAGACATTTGGCATTTTTCAAAAATTTATGCCCCACAATGACCATAGATATTTATTTTATAGGAATTTTTTGTATTTTTCTAACTAAACTATGACATTCTTGCCATTGAACAATTTTTCAAGTTATATATCTAAATATTACATCTCAATTCTTAGTGATGTTTGGCAAAGCTTTTAAGTGATTTAAAATTGATCAAACATCTTCTTTAATCACACATTCTTTAGAATTCACAATTTTTATCTACTTTTTGACAAAACTTTGGGACCTAAACCCTATTTGATGTAGCTAAAAATAATATTTTTAATAAAAAAATTTGTAAAAGTTGTTAATCACATTTTTATGTGTGGTTAAAATTAGTTGTTTACATTAACCTAACTAAATTTATATCAACTTTTTAAACTACACCAAAAATAGCATAGTAACAGGGTCGCAAAAAAGAATAGGAAAGGTGATTTTACTATGTTTCTGTCCAAGCCTAGCCATATTGTTTTGTTGGGACAACAACTCTAAAAAGACAAACTGCCTCTCTTTTCTTTTCATCTTAAGAAAATTACAATTAGTAGGGACTAATTCAAACCCCTCCAATAAAATAAGAAAAATCCTTACATTCAAATCTTACCGATAGCAAAGGAATTCGAACAATTGCTTCAAATACGGTATGAGAAAGTACTGCTTGTGATACCTCGATATTCAAGAATACAATAAAAACGATTTGAACATTATTAAAAGTAGATGAAAGATCAGTCAACTACACTTTGGTAAAAAGAGAAATGAACCTAAATGTACTTTCTTGCTTTTGCTAGTAATACTTGATGAAGCCAATAATTGCTATAGTTACCTTTCCTTAAGGTCGACATCAGTGACTCATCAGTATCATTACATTAATATTTACCCTCAAAAGCAAATAGTGACAATCACCATAAAACTCACGTTTTACTCATAAACAAATAATTGACAAAGAAAATGTCATTACTATAGGAGCTCAATCCCAGTTCCCAGACTTGCACATTTGGTTTTTTGGTACAAAGCCTCGGCTTCTGTGCCTTCAATGTCATCGGGTTTACAAGACCAGAACTCGAGCCTGCAGGAATGTAAGTTCGAGCACTTCAAACCATGGAAACCTCCTTCTTCATCAGTTCTCTGCGTAATTATAAGGAAATTCCCGGGTTAGGTTCACCATGCTTCAAAATATAGAATAGACAAAAGGCAATTTACCACTTGTAAGAAATCAAAATATACATTCTCACAAGTCAAAAAAGCAATTTGTCACTACTTGTAAAATAAGGCGAAAGAAAGAGAGTCAATTTCTTGCAGGTAGCTTCTATAGTTGAGACAAAGCAGCAGCGTGTTACTCATAGTTGGTATTTCCCGAAAACTAACTTGCCATTATTCCAACAAGTCTCTTGGTCTCTTTGTTAAGGAATTTCATATACAAGTGATGCATTCGAGGTCTGTCTTCAATGATCAAACCGACTTTCTAGCTATGAACGTATGTAAACTATATTCATTTGGGTTACAGAGATGTATTTTTGAATAGAGATCCATAAATTCTGCAATAAAAAGTTCCAGCATCTCACAGATTGTGAACAGCATTTTTGGTGGGTCAATCTTTCACAGTCGAACCCCAACCCTCCAGGTCTACCTCTTCACCCACAAGGAAAAATATGACAGTAAGAAAATTAAGTCTTCAAAATCAACTAAAAAAAACAATAAGTCTCAAAGATCAGTTCATTTACCGACATAAGAATACAAGTCGAGGCTCCCTATCAGTAACACCGAGTGCAATTTCAAGTAACTAGTTTTGGTTCTTAACGATCACAGTCGCTGACTCATAGAGGAACACACTGTAACCTCCCTGACCCCCACAATTTTGGAAAATAATGGTCTAGCTTATCACTTCCCCAGTGTTCTTTTAATCATGGTCAAAATCAATCTACAGTTCCATTAAGTCTGCCATTGCAATTGATAAAAAAAAAAGGACAGAAGAATACAGGAGCACTAGTAACTGCAATGTTAAAATAAAAACATAATCTAAAAATATCAAGTGCAAGAATCCAGCTATGAAGATGAAAATTATAGTTTTGAAGATAAAAATAAATAATGCTCCCCGCTCTCTATGCATGGTGTCAGGGCTTGGTTTGAACTTATACTTGGCCTCACTTTCACTCGGTATTTTTGTCTTTCAGCATCAGTTAAGTCTACATTTTAGATTTAAAAAGCACACCTTCATCCTAAATTCTGCTATAACAAAAAGATTATCCCAGCCACATTTCCTTCTCCCCAAAATTATACCTGAGACACTTAAAAGAGTTAGGAAAAATGTTTTGTCAATCAGTATGGTCGAGAGGACGGAATCAATATTTTGCGCATTCAAGTTAATTTTAAATAAAATAAATTGGTCCATAATGACTTGGGTATCTGATTACATAAGAATCTAATGCCGAAAAAATGGTGTATTATGGACTTATAGCTAAATTGCCAAGGTGTCTTTAAACAGCTAACTCTGCAAGATCAAGTAGATGAAATCGTGATAGAATAGATCATCACTTTAACTGATTCTCTAGAAATTGAGATTAAGTATAACGCCCAAAAAGACCAGAAGAATTTATTGCTAGAAATTGCAGATGGTGTTAAAATAATTCTTCCCACCTTCCACTGGGTTACAACCCACTTCATATTTTTAAGAAAAAAGAACTAACCACTAATCAATAAATTAGCACCAAAAGCAGTTTCCCTTCCAGAAATTTCATGTGGCTTCCATTACACCCGACTGAGCCATCACAACTTTCCCGCTTTTTGCTGAAAGCATGTAATAATTTACCATGTTCAAGAATTTCATACCTCAATCTCATTAAATGCAGCAACGCTCAGTCTTGGTATTATATAATCCTGCATCATTAAAAAGATGTAAGTTGATCTTGGAACTGTCATCTTGCATCATAAAATGAATAATGGATGAACTAAGCGTTCAAATGAAAAATTTAAGATTTGAAAATTCAAATCACAGACTGGCCTGCATTACCACTATTATGGTAGAAAAACACGAGGGGTGTCGTATCCAGATGCAAAAACTATATCAGGGTTGGATCCATCTCCTTAAATGACTTCCTCGGAGCATAATAGCAAGGAAAGAAGCTGTTGCACCTTCCAGGATATGACTTACAGGTCTTAATCCAAAACCGTGTCAACTATTTAGTCTCACTACAGCTATGGAAATTTTTATTGCACTAATTCACAAGCCAAGAAACGGATGAAGATAAAAGAATATTACATCCAACACCTTCTGCTTCTCTTGGAATTTCCTTATGGTTTCAATCTCATGAGTTAGAAACTAACAAACAGCTTCATCTGTAGCAATGTGAACTGAAAAACAGTCCACTGTGGATTCATCTTACAGCATTAAAGTTCACATGAACTTATTTCAATACCACCTGTTCCTAAAGATTTATGTCTTCAAAATACATGATATAGGATATTGATTGCTGTAGAAGTATCAGTTGATTGCAGAAGACTTTTTCAGGCATTGTAGAGTAAAAGTTATAGAAAGCATCATAAAGAGAGATTCACGCGCTCAAAAATCGCAAGCATTGTCAACAATGAGAAGCTGTGTGAGTTGCCTACCCCTCTGCACTAGCATAATAGAACTTGCAATGGGCCAAATCCATTATTTTAAATAACCTGTTAATCTTAACTGAATTTAAATAAAAAAGCTCACGTTGTTAACTAACCTGCATGATTAACACGAACAACTTTAGTTACTTTGACATTTCAGGCTCATTGCCCAGATAATAAACTTGCGGATAGGAAGTGTTGAACTCTCAAACTAGTAAGTTTTATAATATTGCCTGAGGATAATTCAATGTTACAAGGCCAATAGATAAGTGCATTCCCAGCTTTTGTCAACAATGTCAGCTTGATACATCTTTGAAATCAGTTGGGGGGGCTGAAAAGCTATAAGTTCATGACTACAGCATTCATCTTTGATTCAGCCCAGGAAGAAAATTTTGGAATCAAGCCTACATATTCCAAATAGTTCGCATCTTTGGACAAATATCTAGAAATATAAACACTGTGAATTCGTCTGGGGTGATATTTCTCTCTTTCATTTTCACAAGAAGTCCAATAACTTTTGATGCCTTGTTATAATAGCAAAATCCTTGCATAAGCGTGTTAAAAGAAACCAAATCAGGTGGACAAACTTCCTTTTCCATGTTGAGTAACAAATTATTTGCCCTCTCCATTTCTCTGTTTTCACAAAATCCATGGATCATGATGTTATAAGTAAAAGCTGTTGGTTCCAAGCTCTTATGAGGCAACTTCACAAATAGCTCATTGGCTAAATTGAGCTCTCCTACTTCACACAATCCATCAAGGACACAATTATAGGTATCAATGCCAAGATTAAAGCTAGATCTTTCTAGAGTGTGAAACCGCCCCACTGCCTCTGTAACACAACTATTTTTAAAAAGTCCACCCAATAATGTATCATAAGTAACAGAATTTGGAGTCACTTCATGGACTTTCATCTCTGCGAAAAGTGTCCGTGCATCCTCGACTTTACCTACTTAAAATAGGCCAGCCAACAGAACAGTGAATGTAATTACATTTGGCTTGCATTCTTTGCTTACCATTTCTTTGAAAAGCCTCATGGCCTCTTCCACTTTCTGACACTTGCAATACCCATTAATTAACACGGTGTAGCTTCCAACATTTCACTTATGGCTTTTAGCCTCCATCAAATCAAATAACTCCCTTGCCTCCTTAATCCTACTATCTAAGCAGAGCCCATACATCAATGCACTAAATGTAATATAATTGGGCTCTTCACCCCTTTTAATCATCAAGTTCAGCAACCCAAACACTTCGTCAATCTTCCCCTCATTACAAAGTGCATGTATCAAGATAGTATACAATGTTACATTAGGACGAATGCCATGATCCACCATTTCAATGAGGAATCGCTTTGGCCCCTCCCAATCACCGCCCTCACACAAACCATGAATTAAACCAATATATGTAACCATGTTCGGCGTAATTCCCCTACCCTTCATCTCCAAAAATAATTGTTTACCCTTGTCCAGCAACCCCTCTTTACAAAGACCATGAATAAGTGTGGAATAAAAATTAAGACAGGCTTAAATCTCAAATCAGACCTCCCCTTACTGTTCCCCACTTCTCTATATAACCGAAGAGCAACCTCAGCGTTTCCGCTCCTACATAACCCATTTATCAACGTATTCCATCAATCTTCTCTTCCAAACAGAACCCTTTAATCAATGAAGTAAAAGTAACAATATCAGGACTATACCCCCTCTTGAAAATCAAACCCACAACAGCAGAACCAAGAAAAACCCTTTTCGAGCTATCATAACAATTGAGCAAAATATTCAGTGTTACTGAATCAGGAAATATATCAGCTTCAACCATCCTACGATACATAAAAACCACATCTTGATAATTCTTGGTTTTGGCAACAGCACCCATCAATTTGTTAAATGACGAGATGTGTGGCGAGGGTTTCATTTTGAGCATATTATGAAAGGAGGCTAATACATCACTGGTGTTGATTTCTGAGCATGATTTACAGTCTCTTTTGAAATTTCCATGTGGGGTTGGGTTTGAAGTTGAGTTGGGCGTCTGGATATTTTTGATGGGTGCATGAATATTGATGAAAGTTTACCTCTTTGTGCAGTTCTAGAAGCCATTTCTGATGTGCCGTTACGACAATGGATCGCTGAATTACGAAAATTATAATCCACTCGTACAACATCTCTTCACACAACATTTTCTTGCTCACCTGGGGATTGTCTTCAATTTTTCTACCCTTACAGTTTTCAGGATTTTTTTTCACAGTAGTCCCCAACTTTTGGACATTTTGCACGTTCATTTTCATTCTTTGGGTTTCCCCCTTAATTAATTAAATTTTTTTTTAAAACATCATAATTTAAAATTAGATACATTTATATATTTTTTATTTTAAATTGTTCCATCTTGATCATTTATTAAAACTCCATTTTTAGAAGTAAACAAAAGATTTTAATATGGGAAGTACTAATTGAAAATAACATTCATTTCGAATTTAGCCCCGTTTGATAGCTATTATATATATATATATTCATTTTCAATCATACCTTCACACAATATTTTATATGAAAACACTAAAAAAATTCTACTTTTTAACTACACATTCTCCTAAAAATCAATATTCAAAACATTATTTTTTCTAAATAGTGGCCATCAAAGAGGGTTTAAATCTGGCAATCGGATTGATTTTTCTCAACTTAAGTAAATATAGGAAGTTTAAAATATTATTAATAAATTAAAGTAATTTCAATTATCTTTTATATTTTAACTCATTGTTCAGATATTGTAGATGCGCGGATAATTTAAATATTTATAACTCAATTTCCCCTCGTCTTGAAAGAATTCACATGCAGGTGCTAGTTCTTAGAACTAGATTTAGATCATATTTGACCTTTATTTCTAAAATTTATTATTCTTTAAATTATTTTTAAGCACATATTTAATGTGGTCCACAATTTTTATCAACTTTTCAAACACATATTTTATAAACTTTTATCCAAATCTACTAAATATCTTCTTTTTAGCTAAATCAAACAAGGATTCAATGTCATGTCCTCGACAAAAAGATATTATTTACCTACACAAACTGAATATGCTCGTGTAGCACTTCTCATGTCTATGTAATAGTGTCCCATTTGTCCACGACAAAATGTTTGGGCTCCTATATATGTACGACTCATTCGTTTATTCATATCCTAATTAAATAAGTTGAATTAGACCTCATCAAAAGCATCCGTATAAAATTTAAAAAAAAAAAATTAAGATTTTAACCATAGCGTAGAACAAACGGGCACTTGGTCAAATGTGACCATATGAGAGGACAAGCATATAATAATCATGCTATGTAATGCTATGACACCCGTCTAAGGAACTACAATTGATTAGAATTTTTAAATATGGCTCATTTCCTTACTTTCAAGGAAATCTATCAATCAACGAGACTTTGTATTCATTCCATTTTAGTAACAATCCAACTCTCAACCACTTCCTTCTAATGCATTTTGTCATTTTCTGATGATTCTCTACCATCCCATAAATTTTACTTTCTTCCTACAGTTATGAATCAGATCGCAAGATAATGACAATAATGAAATAATGAAGAAGAAAATAAGAACACAAGAATTTACATGAAAATCCAATTCAGAAAAAATCACGTGCATGGAGAATAATCCACTATAATCAATAGTTTTGTGTTTACAATATCAAAATTCTTATTATCTCAATTGAAATCTAAACTCTCAATCTCTCAATACGTTGTTGCATTTGTAGAGAATATAATGAGAATGTTACAGTATGGAGATACAATGTGAAAATTTATATATAAATCCTTTTATTGTAGTCCAAGATGGAGAAAAAGTCTCAAAATCCTGATAAAATTGAAAAAATCGCGAACATCAGTTACTGTTGCAGCGCTTGGGCGCCTATGCGCCGCGATGGTAGCGCCTAAGCGCTAAGTCTCGGGTTAACATTCTAAAACATGCTTTTTGTCATCAAAAAGTCAATTTTCAAGTCAAACTCCTAATTATTATTGAAATTTGATTGCCACAACTTAGGACTGTACAAACCCAAGTACTTTAAACTTCCTCTAATCAACCAATCCCAAATCACATGGAATCCAATCAACCAAATACCAAATCACATGGAATTTGGACCACACCACAACACCTACCATTGAATTCAATCTTATCTATACTTTCTTTGATGACTTAAAAAGAATGAATTCAAGAGACGAGTCATTTTATCTGTAAAACTACGTATAGAATAGAATCATAACAAGATCCACTAATTAATGATACAAGCATTATAAAAAATTAGCACATCCTAACATGTTTGTTTGTCAAAGGATTTTTTGTTTTATAATCTCTAGTTCTTCTTCTAAAACATGGAATCTAACTCCATTTTCTTGCACTTGTAGATTTAAGCCGATCCTTGTGTCTCCATACAGCATGAATATGGGAAATGATGGTGATTATGATTGGGAGAAAGAAGTGGAGGAGTTTGAAAAAACAAAAGCTGGTGTCAAAGGACTTGTAGATACCGGTGTTGTAAAAATCCCGAGGTTCTTCATTGATCAATCTGAGAAATCGAGCAATAGTAGTAATGTCGCTCAGCTAGAGATCCCGGTTATAGACTTTCAAGAACTTACGACTCGACGAATGGAGATTGTTGATGAGATTCGTAAGGCATCTGAAACCTGGGGATTTTTCCAAATGGTTAATCATGGAGTGCCAATGAGTGTAATGGACGCCATATTAGAAGGCACGCGAAAATTTCATGAACAGCCAACAGAGTCTAAGATGGAGTACTATTCTACAGACGTAATGCGAACTGTGAAATTTTATACCATATTGGGAAATTTGCAAAAATCCCATGCTGCAAGTTGGAGGGATGCATTTTCTTGTACATTCACCGATGATATGCTCAACCCTGCTGCTATACCACCAGTTTGCAGGTACGTACGCTTTTTCGATTCAATGTCTTCAGATTATTTGTTCTTAAAAATTATTGCTAATTTCTTGCAGAAATGAAATCACCGAGTACATGAAATTCATGATGAAATTGAGAGACACGTTGTCGGATTTACTTTCAGAAGCATTAGGACTGAATCGAGATTTCCTAGGAAAGATGCAATTCTTGAAAAGTGAGAGTTTGTCATGCCTATATTATCCAGCTTGTCCTGAACCGGAGAAGACTTTTGGCACAGAGAAGCACGCTGATCCCACAAGTCTAACCGTGTTGGTCCAGGATGACACCGGTGGCCTCCAGATTCATCACGAGAATTATTGGGTCGATGTGCCTCCCATTAAAGGAGCTTTAATAGCAAACATTGGAAGTTTTATGCAGGTGTGTTTATGATAGTTTGATTTAATTCAATTCAAGATGGTTTCATTTTGATTTGAAATTTTGGTAAACAGCTTATTAGCAACGACAAATTCAAGAGCGTTGAGCATCGAGTATTGGCTAGATCTATTGGAACTCGGGTTTCATCTGCGTGTTTCTTCTATCCTAGTTCTGATCAAATCCTAAAGCCATATGGACCTCTAAAAGAGCTCGAAAATCCTCCAATTTACAGGGAAGTATCGTATCTTGAATTTGTCACTTGTCATCAGAAAAAAATGAGCGAAGGTACCTCAACTCTCCTGCATTTCAAAATTTAGATAGTGGTGATGTGTAGTTACTCTCTAGATGGTGATCTAAAGTGTTTGTTCATGAACTTACTTTTAATTAAGTAATACAGTGATTGTTCAAATATTCTTACTTCTATGGTTTTTTGCAATAGGGTAATTTTGCAAGGCCTTAATTATCGAATTTCAGAGATTAAAGTTTATTACAAGTCATGTTGGTTCAGCTTGGGTTAGGATATTTTCATTTGAGCACGGTCGAGATAATGGCATGGCATACGATAAGGGCACGATATGATTAGGAATGATAGATTGACGTGGATTGTTCTAATGCAACGTTTCGTAATACTCAATATCATAAATACGTACAAGTATTGAGAATAAAAATAAAAACTATTCCACATTTTTTAATTGATAATTCTCTTACTTATATGTAAATTTACTCAAAAAGTGATTATATCACTTATAAGTAGATTGTTTTAGTTACAAGATTTTTTACTTACTAGTAAATTTTTCCTTGTAAGCGATTTTTTTTTTTGTTATATGTTATTTTTTTACTTATGATTTAACTCATGAAATAATATTTTTTTATATTTCTAAACGATTTTACTTAAAAGTTACTTTTTACTTATAAGTATTTTAAACTTGTTGCAAGTGAATTTAACTCATGAGTAATATTTTTCATCCATGCGTTTTTAAGACACACAACTGCTACTTACTAATTTTGTTATGCATCACGAAAGATCTACAAGTTATAACCACTTAAATAAAATATATCTTCCCGAACCTGCACGTCAACTAAGCAAGATGCCAACTAAACAAGATCCACTAATAAATTATATTAGGTTTATTCAACTAAGCAAGATCCACTAATTAATGATAGTGATACGCGGATTTAAATTAGCAAAACCTAACATGTTTGTTCAAACTGAGCAAGATGCCAAACTCGGTAATGAAATAAATTAATTACTTAATAGTCAACTGAGCAAATTAAAGATAGATGGATTATAAAATTAGCAATTCTAACACGTCTTATTATATTAAGGAAATTCCCAAAAGACTTGAAATACATGAATTTGGCCTACTGTCCAAAAAATAAAGGAAAAAGTAGATTGTTCTTTAAAGAATAGTTTGTTTATTTTTATTTTTTTTTAACATATTTTAAAACGTGACACGAAAAATTTCTAACAATGAGGAATAACGATAAAAAATTAAAACTTTGAATAATATTTTATTTTATTCATGTTTATTTTCAAACTCAGAAACATTAATAAATATCTAATAATAAATGGGACTTGAATCTTTAAACTAATTTATCAATTTGTCTACTTCAATCCCTATATAAATAAGGACGCAAGTAATATAAAATTCTATAAGGCTAAAATATTCTTGAATGAATTTGAAATTAATCTCCTAAATTACTAATCAACTAACAGACCAAGCTCCAATTAGAATGGCTCGATAATCCTATAAATAAGGTTCCATGCATGAAATTTCAGAATCTGAATCTTTAAATACTTCTCTTGCTCGTTATAGAACACATCAGTCTCTGCGTTGTTCCCTTCGTTTCCTTAGACGATAATGCCATTATAACGTCCTTACAGAACCCGAGTTTTCCTTAATTGTAGTTCGCAATTTTACATGAAAACTGGCATGCAAAACCCCATCTTGATCAACTGATCTTAAAATAGATGAACTGCGAGGATATCTATGTTGTCGTAAGAAGATTTGGTATGCTTATCAGGGTTTCTTACATTTGACTTCGAAATCCCATGTTGCCAATACCTGGGAATTATCAGATATAGGAGACACCATGATTGAGTTGATTCGAAACTCTGGGAAAGAGTCATGGATGAGGGACATCAAAGGCCGTATAATTGCGACGACAGTAACCAAAAGATGCTGTATGCCTTCGAATTAAACTTTAGTTTTTAAGCTAAATCAAAATCAAAAATTAATTTTAACCACGTATTTCATTGACCCACGATTTTTTCAGCCACACATTTCATCAACTTTATCAAAATCTACTA